>JAGFPH010000021.1:879787-938165 GCA_018207615.1 Philaenus spumarius
TGAAACAACCAGAGACAACAAATACGTTTCCTCAGAATACACCAGCCTCTTACCTAATGTGTTGAACAACATTCTCAAGAAATGCAACATCACCCTTGCATTCCGCACAACGAATAACATATTTTCATCTCTTAAACGTAGAACGGACACCCCCATCGAACATAAATCCGGCGTTTATAAAATAAAATGCCCTGAGTGTAACATGTATTACATAGGACAGACCGGGAGAAATTTCATAGACCAGTACAAAGAACACCTACCCTGCAACAAAACCAACATCACTAAGTCGAACTACGCGCGTCACCTTGTTGAATACGAACATGATCCAGGTGATTTTAAATCCAGCGTAGAAGCGATACACGTTTGCAAAAAAGGAAGATTAATGAATGCGAATGAAGAATTTGAAATATACAGAGCCTTCAAAAACGATCCGGATAATATCTTAAATGACCATCTTTCATTCCAATCGCATCGGTTGTATGACACGGCTTTAAATTATTTAAAGAAAGCGCCTAACAGAGGCCGTTATCAGCTTGACAGTTAACCCTTGCCGGCAGTACGTAGATAGACATGAACGAGTGCACTACGGTGGCAGACACGTTGAGGTTTTTATGTGTGTTTGTGTATGTGTTGTGTTTTTTTTTTTTTAATGTGTGACGTGCTCATATGAGTGAAATTAGTATCTGATGATGGGGTCAAGACCCCGAAACTAGTCATAATCTTCGCAACTGAAGTCACAAGACGGACCTAAAAGGTAAATAATATATTATAACTATTTTATTAGATTTCAATTAGCCTATTTTGTAAAGTGGCCTAGCCTACAATTCAAAAACTATTTAAAAGAGTAAAGAAACCTACTTCATTCATAGCGATTCATTGTGAGCAATTAAATTCAGTGAAGTGTGTTGCAATTAAAGTAGATACCTGTGAGAGAAATTAAAGTATCAAAATTAAAGTTTGTAAATGCTTATACTCTAATGCCAACTGTAACAAATTTCAACAGGCATTAAAATGCTTATCTTAGAACACATGCCTTGCATTACAGCTTTTCCAATACTAGTATATTTTTTTCTTTCATATAGTGACTACACTGGTCCAAGTATCTGATACCAAATCACCTAGTATCACCACGTATTTCTGCAATCAACCTTCATCTGCCAATTTACTTACTAAAACAAAACATCTGTTGAACTGGATCCTTTTCTTCGAAACAAATTAACAAAAGTATAATTACCGTCAGGCTCAAATAATAGAAACAATGTTGTGAAAAGAACTTAACCGTTACTTTATAGGCTACTACAAATATAACATCCTATGTATAGACTGATTATGTTTTAGCTACTATATTTTGTTTAGGTTAAGATATATTTAAATTTAAGTGGCATCGCATGCACTTTTCAGTTTTTACAGCCCTCAAAGGATTACTTTTCCAAATTAACAAATTTTTCATTAAATAGTGACGTCACAAAATCAATTTCATTTCTGGATCTTGTTTATTTGTTTAGATTTGTTCAATTTTCCAAATTCATTTCTTTTATTTACACACACATATTGACATATATATATATACAGATAAGTTGGCCAACTTTGTATACTAAGGTATACATACTTATTTAGATACTATTTTCATTTTGTTAACTTAAGATCTAATATTGTCTCTATCTAGACAAATGTTATTGTTGTATGTAACCAAATGGTTACTGATGTATAAGCTTGTTTGCTAAATATTTCTTTTATTTATTTGTCTTACATAAAATTTAATTAACTAAGATTAAACAAAAGGGTGGGTTTGTTATCTTTTATAAATAATAATTTTTTTTTACTTAAGGGCGTATAACTTTGTAAATTTTTCTTAACTTAAGGGCGTATCATTCTTTTCATTTAACGAGTAAATTGTTAAATTACTCAGATAATTGAAACTAATTAATAAATAATTAGTTTTTACTTAAAGACTTTAATAGATTTCCTTGTGTTTTGTAAATGGTTACCTCAGGCATTTTCTGGAGATTTTAAGTGGATTAAGGTAAGGTTGGGATATAAAATATTTTCTAGGATTGTTTAAAAGCTGTGCTGTCTTGTATTTTCGGGCCCGGCGTTTCCAAAAGCTTTATTTTTCTTTTAGACGGCACAGCCTTTTGTAACTGGCGGAAGAATAGAAATACAAAGTGCAAAATCTGTCATAGTTATATTTGCAAAGAACATAAACATGTTACGTGTGAACAGTTTGCCAACTCTCATAATATGGGATCTGACGCTGAGGATGAATAGTGTTGGAACCAATGTGAGTAGCAAGTGATAAACTCTTGAGTTAGTTAATTTTTTTTACTTTTTATGTTATACACAGTCATTCTAAGATTTATTCAATAAGATTTTTTCTACCATTTAACTAGTTTGTCGAATATAGATATAAAATCTATAACGTTTATGTTACACTATTTTCATGTATAACAAATTTTTTAATATATTGTACATGTCATAAATTGTAGTTTTGATTTTACAAATGTGTTAACTATTGCTTCCGGGCTAAAGGACCTTGCGTGACCATTTCAATGCGACATCTACCAGGTTATTAAAGAGATTATAGAAAACAAGAGAAGGTCTAATGAGTCTTGCTTCTTCTTTTTTCTTTTAAGAGCTTGGAAGAAAGAGAATATAGGTGTGTCTGTTTTTTGGCAATGACGGTATTGAGTCATAACAGAAAAGTGTTATAGTAAAAAGCAATCAAATAAGTGATGGGGTCAGCTACTGAAATGAGCTTTGTGTAAATAACTACTGAAATACACTGACTTCAACAACTTGTGTCACATGGACTGTCCTAGGCTTTATAGACAAAAAGATTCACTGGTTATTTCGTGATTACTTTCAAAATAATTAATCAATCATTTTTTAAAGTTATTATTTGAATCAATAATTTATAATGATGTTTCTGCATACATATATGTTTTTATAAATTTGTTTTTTGTTTGAATGTATGGATTTAGCAAATAAGATTGAGTAAACAGGTACTATTCTACTAATTGGTTGCATCACTTGTTATTGGAGCTAACCATACAGTGTTTCATAAAAAAAAAACATTCCTGGTCTAATCCAGAAATAAACCACCCTGGTATATAAAGTAAATATTATCAATTTTAAATGCAGTTCAGAAACACTCCTTGTAGAAAAACATTAATACAAAATAAATGTGGTATGTAAATCGTAAATGACAATCAGTCAAATATAAACTAAACTTTTTTATATAGGATACACTAGTTGGCCCGATCCGGCTTTGCACAGATAGACAAATCAAAGTTAAATGTATGTTATCAATAAATATATTACATTATGTATTTTTTATGGGGATGTTTAGTAACTTTAACCCCCCAAACCCCCCTAAGATTTCAAATTTTTTAAAACCCTTTCTTATCAGCTAGGGCCCTAGAGGAAGCTACATACCAAATTTCATTCCAATCCGTTCGGCGGTTTTTTTTAGTAACTTTGACCCCCAAACTCCCTTAAGATTTCAATTCTGTTGAAACCATTTCTTATCAGCACCTACGGCCCTAGAGGAAGCTACATACCGAATTGCATTCCAATCCGTTCAGTAGTTCTAGAGAAATTGTGATTTAGTAACTTTGACCCCCAAACCCCCTAAAATTTAGAATTTTTAAAAACCCTTTTTATCAGCACCTACGGCCCTAGAGGAAGCTACATACCAAATTTCATTCCAATCCGTTCAGCAGTTTTAGAGAAATCGTAATTTAGTAAATTTGACCCCCCCAAACCCCTCCTAAAATTTCGAATTTTTTTGAAGCCTTTTTTAGTGAGCACCTATGGCCCCAGAGGAAGCTACATGCCAAATTTCATTCCAATCCGTTCAGTGGTTTTGGAGAAATCGTGATTTAGTAACTTTGACCCCCAAACCTCCTAAAATTTTGAATTTTTTTAAAACCTTTCATAGAGAGCACTTATGGCCCTAGAGGAAGCTACATACCAAATTTAATTCCAATCCGTTCAGTGGTTTTGGAAAAATCGTGATTTAGTAACTTTGACCCTCCAAAACCCCTTAAGATTTCAAATTTTTTCAAACCCTTTCTTATCAGCACCTACGGCCCTAGAGGAAGCTACATACAAAACTTCGTTCCAATCCATTCAGTAGTTTTTGAGAAATCGTGATTTAGTAACTTTGACCTCCCCAAATCCCTCCTAAAATTTCAAAATTTTTGATAGCCTTTTTTAGTGAGCACCTATGGCCCTAGACGAAGCTACATATCAAACTTCGTTCCAATCCATTAAGTAGTTATTGAGAAATCGTGAGTAATGAGTCAGTGGATTTGGCTTATATATATATATATTTATCAATCATGAAAAAATAAAAACAAAACCTTTTATTTTTCTCAACATACTCATCTGCTTGCTCTACATATTTTCCCAGCGTTTTGAAAGCCTATAGACCACTTCTACAACGGAACTTTGAAAACATTTAGTCATCAACCAACAGCGCTTCTCTAAAGTTCACAAAGAAAAAATAATCTCAGGGGAACAAATCCGGAGTGTTGGGAGGGTGTTCAAAATTTGCAACCTGACCTCTTTTTGATTTTCGAACATTAAACATGAACCTCGTAGAGCACTCCATTGGCCGATACTCCCTCTGAAACGATTGTATCAACAATCATCAGCAGTTTTTTAATAGAATAGCATCATTACAGCAGTTAGTACCTAGTATTTAAGAAAATATATTGGTTGGAAATTAGAGGCAGTATAACATAATGTTTACACAGCCTCAAAATTTGAACTATCGAACTGTGATTGAATCCTCATCAACCATGTATCTTATCTTCTACTTATAATGGTTTTATGACTTTATTTTTGATGAAAGGCGTAAAAGCAAAGCAAAGTAATACTTTAATATACTTTACCATTCGTGTAGTACTATTGTGCGACAGATCTGGAAGGTTAAAGCGAGTTGCCTTCATAACTGAGACTGTATCAGAATACCTTCGAGCAGAACCTGATACAGGCGTTGAAAACATTACACTAGGTCTGTGCTCCTCATCTGACTGACATCTGAAAACATCATCATATACTCAAAGACAATTTAATTTTCAACCGAAGATTAAATATAACAATCTGACTTAATATGAGGAGAGCTCACTACAACTTCTTCCTTTAATTCAACCATTAGCTGCTTGAAGTTCATCTGAGGATAGTAATATTGAATTAAGTTCATCATCTAAAATAAGTCATTGAAATAATTTTTCTTTCCTTGTGAAGGCTTTTAAATGGATGTATTACTTGAGTACAGTAGAACCTCGATAATTCGAGCTAATTGGGGCTGACTGTAAAAAACTATAAAAAACTCGGAATACAGGAGAAATTGACATAAATAAAGAATACTATATTTTTTAATGTTTTAATTAGTCAAAATATTAGAATATTTAATAGTATAGTAGAGAATGTTTTGAATTTATCTTTATTACGGCGCCATGTCCCTAAAGATACTTCACAAACACCGTATTCAGCTGCAAGTTTCTTCAAGGTTTCACCATTGTCTAGTATTTTCAAGGCCTCTAATTTAATTTTAATTGACACAAACTTTCTTGTAGCTTTCCGATCATCGTTAAAAAAAACAATCAAAAATAAAACTTTTTAAACTAAAACACTTTTAACAGAAACAGTAAAGAATGCACTCACTAATCGACAATGTTATACAAAACACCGATATGCGTAGCGCGCATACTTCCATGGGAACAGACAGTCAAGTATAGGGTGTATGTCTGAGCTGACATGTGATATAAGCGGCACTGGCGAGACCCAATGTTGACTCATTACCTACCTGCGATTTGTAGTGTGTCGCCAAGCCCACCAAGTAAACGCAAGCCAGTCACTTCGATCCATTGTAACCTTCAAAAGACTAGTTTCCATTTTAAATGTACAATGGGGCGGCGGTAACAAAGTAATTTTGAAGGTGCGCTTTAATCGATGTTTTAAAAGCTTTAAATAGTCAAAAAAACTGTTTTTAAATTTTGCAAACACTGTTCGAAATACCCCGACCCTCGAACTACTGCGACTTGAATTATCGAGGTTCTATTGTACATAACTCATTTGAAATGTCTAACATATATTGTGTTACGATTTGTGAGCTTCATTAAATAAAACTAACCACAGACTAAATGTGCTGATAAATGAATTTGTTTCCAATTATATTTAGTCTGAAACTATCCAGAAGTTAACACATGCTGGGCTCTCAGACTATTATGTTTAACATTAATTACGCTACAATCTCAACCAATTCCACACAACCACAAATGCAAAAAAAATTGTCTTGAATATTTATTCTATCTTATAATCACATTTACAAACAAAACTAATCCTTTTCGTCCTATAGCCTTTTAATTGTGTATTTAATCTATGTTATTCAATAGAATGTTGTGCAACATATTTCTCAAGAAGTGTAAAAAATATATGGATGAGAGACTATAGATTTCCTCTTAATTGCACCGATTTCAAAATGTTGTCTTCCAACTTTATCACTGAAAAGGGAATTACAGTAGAGACTTTTTTTAAATTCTTAAAATATGACAATAGTTTTATTAGAAAACATTATTATCAGTCAAAAATGACCACAGGTATTTAAAAAAAAGTTTTCAATATGTGTTTAAGTCATATAATATAAGCTACAAATTTTATAACAAACATAATATATATTTGCTTAAGATTTCATAAAAGGTATAAATGTATGAACACTTTTTGTATTGAAGATGAATCTAGGTGGTCAGCGCAACAACGACGATGATGCGATCAGAATGACAGTGTTGCAGAGGTTGTAAAATGAGGCGGCAGACTTCTTTGAGGATGATATTTAAAAGCTGATTGCCCGATACGATAAGTGCCTTTAATAGTAATGCAGGGCGTCTACTAGTTCTCAGAAATAAAAATCAGTGTGTTTTCAGTAACTTTTAGGGCAAACCTTTAAAAAATCAGTGACCTTTTGCGACAAACTTTTCAATAGAACTTGATTAGTAGGGATTGAGTTCAATTTTGCGCAGGTTACATTTATTTCAGAAACTTTTAATTTAGGCTTCTAAAAGATGCACGACCATTACTGACTTAACATAGCTACGTATACAGTTTCGTATTCGATCTTTCTAAATGACACGATACTAAAGAAACGATACCACATTAACGATATGTGTTACACTAAACCGATACTATTATACTGTAGTAATACTCGCGACTTGTCTGCTCAGCTGTTCCCTACTACGCCCATACTCCCTGCTTTCCGAACAATGTTCCTGTTTATTTCAGCAAAAAGAAAAACATTGAAATAACAACATAAAACCCATAATTATTCCGCTTCATATATACACAAAATTTATATACGGGCCTGGCTATGATCACAATAATTATAACATCGCCGTATCACTCTCACAATAGTGTAGATATACGGAACCTTTTATATTTGTTACAACTCACAGTTCAGAGAGCTTTATGTACAAAATGATTTTATTTTAGGCATTTAAAACTTCTTTGCATGACCTTTCAGCAAAATAAGTGACTTTTGTGTGACCCCTTAACAAAATCCGTGGGCGTGTAAGTATGTATGTGTTCATTATACGTGTTTAACTAAGTTCATATGGACTAATAAGTCAATTTTTATGGATTGGAAGATTAAACTAGTATTCCAATAACTAAAAAAGGAACTAAAAAGACTGTAAAGGTACATAACCTATATTATCATTCATTAGTTCTAGCAATTAGGTAATGTTGTAATACTTATGTCCCCCCAGCTCACTCTATGGATCTGTGCCGGCTTGAAAGATCTTATACGTCTTATAGATCTTTTACATCTTTATATATCCGATGACACAAACATTTTTGACGACTGAGGTTACATCTCCCAAGTTTATATAGTACTACAGTTTTCAAAATTAAGTTTGTACTCTACATGAAGAAAATTACCAACCAATTAAGTTCTCCTTATAATATGTGCAGCTTGTCTTTCTTTAAAATTATAAGTTGACAGACAGGCTTTGAATTCTATTAATTTATAAATTATATGCATATATTTTTTTAAGGCACGGACCTTAATGGTTATTAACTGCCTGATCTACCAGCAGAACTATACTTTTAAATTTATAAAAAGTTATTATTTTTTGTCATTATTAAGAATTTTAATACATTTTTAAACACACAGTTGCTCCTAGCTTAAAAATCTACTAAAACTATCCTTAAAAAGTTTAAAAAAATAAATTAAACTAAATCTAGTTCTTACCTAAACAGTTTAAGCAGTAGAAATAATGAAATACATATTACAATAATTCATGGTGCTCAGGCAATAATGACTAGCTTTTATTAAAGGTGAAAGAGTAACAACAGTGATGAGGCGTCCAGTCATTGCTAGATGCAGGGATGACTATGAAAAATTAGCGAAAAAATTGCATTTTAATCATATTACAGAAGATTTAAAACAATATAATACGTATATTTCACCATAAATAAATCTTTGTGCAACAATTAAAAGTGCATGAGGGATTTGCTTAATCTATCACATCTATATGGGGGTCTGTACAACCACAACCCACATCCATCCTTACCATAACTGTGTTCTTGCTCTCTCACTCATTCATTAGTGGTAGAGAGTCTAGCAATCGCACGTTTCAGCACATCTTGGCTGGTCCTGTCAATATGTCATGCAAAATGCAACCTTAAAACTGTAGTATGGTTTAATGGGATCATGTTTTGTTTAAATTTTGCTGCTTCATTGTAAGTCATTAAACATTTTTAATGGATTTTTTAAACATGTTAAAGATCTACGAACAGTGAAGGGCGGATGAGGGGCCTAGCCTTTCTAATTATGGAAAATACTTTTGGTGTCGCTAAGAGAGAAAGAAGACTGTATAATAAATTGATTAAAAAAACCTCCACTATAACAAGGAGGCTGGAGTTCATACACAAGTTCAAGGATAAAGTAAGAATATTGTTTTTTACAATGCTTTATTTTGTAGAAATTAATTTTATTACAATTGCAGTTTTGTTCCACAAGCACATAGAGTATGCAGATTAATCGAATAAATTAAGACATTTTTGATAATTTTATTTTACGCCCCCCTACTACAGAGCTTTGTAAAAAGTTTCTTCCGTCTATCACAAAATCCAGAAATGACCACGCAAAATTATCACCCCTCGCAACTGAAGTGTACGTACATGTTTTACATGTACATTTATGTACATGTTTTACATGTACATTTATGTACATGTTTTAATCTTCAATTTAAACATGGAATATAACTTCAAACATAAATAAGGATTTTAGTACGAAATGAGCAGAATAAATAATTCAAAGGGTTTACATTGGCCTTGGAATAAATAAAGAGGGAGGGAGGCCGTCCGCCTTGGCAGATAAACATCAAGCTTCCACTAACTCACTTTGACAGATAGTATACAAGAGTAGTCTTTTTGAATGTACAAACCCATTTGATTATTCCTTTTAGGCACTTTTATTAATATCAGTTTACCCTTTTGATGAGAAATATATTGCTCAGCAATAAATACGTAAGAAATATCTTCATGTCAGGCTAGTACAAGGTTGCTAATGCCCCTTCCCCAGCCCAAACTTAAAAATGTTCAAATTGTAACGGTTGCCTTACCTCAAGATATCCTGTGTGTAACTAAAATAAATATATAATAAAGTAATTTAGGAATCAGTGAATCATCTTGCAGTAGCCACCAGGATTGTATGTACAAATAATGTTACAAAAAGATAATTGTTATTATGTAATTACATAAAATTATTTATAAATAAAAGAACACATAAAATAAACATGGAACACACAATCATTAAAGACCTAAAATATTAATAAAAGAGTACATTATGTATTAATAGAACTACTAGGTTTAAGAGCCATGCGGCTGTAAAATGGAACTACAAAAATCATACGATTAAATAAATCGACCAATCAGCGTCCTTGTGAATGAATTAAATTTTCATACACTAAAATGCTTCTAGAAGTGTGACATCATCATCGTTTGAGATGTACATCTTGTTTGAAATACCTTTACTTATTTGTAAGGCTTAGCCGTCTGAGTAAGTTCTTAAACTCGTATTAAAAGTTCTTAAATTCACAAAATAATTTACAATAACATAGCACAAGTTGCTAAAAGGATCGTCAGTGATTAAATTGGAATGTTTGTGTTTTGAAACAACAAACAGCGTTATATCATAACTTTGACTTTAAAGTGTTTGCAATAGGAATTAGGCTTACCTACCTCGAGGTCGAGCAGGTGAAATTGTGTTTTCAGCGGCTTAACAGTTGATGTTTGTGTTCTCATAAGACAAATTAATGACTGAACAGTGGGAAAAACGTTGAGTAAAATAATTTTAAATGATTGTTGTGTTTTATATGCTCCTGGAATTGGTATTTATAAGATTTAAGCGTATATTCTTTGTTCAACTAAACCATGTTTTAGTATACAGATTTGAATTGTAAATTATTATTTTCCTTTCAATTTTCTGCTTGTCAATAATAAGACTTGTAAAAGGTCTAATAAGTATCGATTGACTTGTTCTTGTCTTGATAACCCAATCATCTAAGTACCTAAAAGCCCCTGAGGAATATAAAAGTAATAAATATTTTTCAAATAACATAAATATTTATATTTTTTGCAACCTTAAACTACGCAATGTGAGTGTAATATATAAATATGTTATTTTTGTTTGACACAGGACTATGAGGGCCATGTATATAGTTCATATTTTTTTACCTGTTTTTAAGGACACTTTTAAGAGGACTACGCATTAAAATCAAGACAGGACTCTCTTTTTTATCGGCACGTTTGGACATGTTTTCTAGAGGAGCAGATAAATCCATAAAGTTGATGGATTGCGTGAGGCCTGTTGAATTTCTACCACTAGGACCTGGAGATGCAAACACACAATCAGCCAAAGCAGTTCTTTTTCTCTTACGATCTCTCATTGAGCCAGGCCGTTTAAATGATCTACAACAAATTTAGATAATCAGGTCTCAGAACTAATTACTTAAGTCTCAACTTTACTACTGACATTTTTGTTACTATGAATAACTTTTCAAAAAAGGGAAGTATCATTAAAAATTGTTTAGTAAAACTTGAAATATAACAGAAAATAACTAATAGTATGGTATTGAAATCAGATATTAAGAGTAAATTAAATACTGTAGGATATAAGTCGTAGGACATATTAAAATGGGACAAAAATAACAAAAATGATATAAACCCGCTTTGTAGTCTAGGAAAGTTGCTAATTAATATAAAGTCAGACTTATTTGATAATAGTGGTACAATTAAACAAATAACAGAGCACTGTGGCGACAAAATCATACTGATTTAAATAAAAACCCGAACCACAAAACAAGGAACAAAAACTATAACTAAACAAATAAATTGTAAGTTAAGTTTAATACCTTACCCTTATGTACATTTCGATGACATGGTCATCATCCTCAGAGGGTTTTAAAACTACTAAAACTACCAAAACTAAAAAAATTACTAAAACGGCCATGTTTATTGCCGCCTAAGTGAACAGGTAAATATAAATAATCCATATACAGTATACAGTAGAACCTCGTTTATCCGGAATAAGGGGGGCGGTGGTGTTCCGGATAATCAATTTTTCGGGTTAACCAATGCTACCTTATATAATTTGGATTCCGAGTACAATTAAACTACAGTACAAAGAAATAAATTTTCTTGATAATCGAACTACAGTATAATACTGTATAATAATCAGATATTGCAGACTAAAAATTTCAGTACTGTACATACAACAGCTTATACGCTTTTGAAATTGTCAGTGAAAGACACTAAACATTTATAATAACGCACTAATTTACACTTTAAAACACTCTATCTACAGTAGGTCTAACATGAAAACACTAACAATAAATTGCTAATAAGACACTAAATAAAAATTAATTTGGTAAACTCAAAGCAACATTGCCGCAAAATGCATCAAACTAAAGCTGTAAAGAGCGGAAATGTAGAATATTAAGGGGTTTGGCTTTGTGCGGGAGGGGGAGGGTAGACAGACAAGCTGGCAGACAGTGAATAGTGAAAGTGTCACGGTGTGTGACACACCCTAGGAACAGTGCCTCCATCCCGTGCTATGCGACTTTTCTCATACTAGTGTTAATTAATTTAGAGATGTTTTTATTTTTTTTTACACGAAAATCATTGCGGTTAACCTGGGTTCCGGTTAAGTAAACCCCGGATAATCGGGGTCCTACTGTATCTCCTTTTATACAACCCACTGCTCAAGCTGTCATTTCTTGTCCTCAGGTATTCCAAAGTATTCTCTTGCTATTCTCCCCATCC
Organism: Philaenus spumarius; assembly: GCA_018207615.1. Classification (NCBI taxonomy): domain Eukaryota; kingdom Metazoa; phylum Arthropoda; class Insecta; order Hemiptera; family Aphrophoridae; genus Philaenus; species Philaenus spumarius. The sequence continues at coordinate 892,118 of JAGFPH010000021.1, forward strand.
TTTAGAAATCAGTTTTAAGTTGGTTCTGTAATTTTTCAGAAGAAGAAAGGGTACAAACTGACAGACCACCCCAAAATACTAAACCCACACCTATTATAACATCCAAGAAACAGAAAATAACTTTTACACTACTAATAGAAATAATACAAATACAACATTGAACCAAAGTCAATAGTTAAATGAAATTCGAGTACAAACTAAAACTAATATTGTCCGTTTACAGTTTAGTTGATAGCATGAGCCTTATGGAGGCTTCTACCTGACCTAACTACATCGGTTCCTATTCACTACCACATTGAATTTAATGTCTTAGTGTTTAACTCAAGATCCAAATTTCTTCATTTCAGTAACGTACCTCATGTTTAAGTAAACCCCATTATGAAGTTTAAACTACAAAAAACTAACATTACATTAGTTTTATTCTAACGTGTACTGCTGTGCTATTTCAATTCTAACAAATTGTTTTCTGAAAGCAAATAATATATTCTCCCAAATAAAATAATATACTCTCTAAATTACAGACAGAATTCATGACAGAATTTAGTTCATGATTGATTACACCACCAATAATGCTCTGATGTTTTCTGTAAACTAAAGTTAGTGCTTACTTTTCTCAATCCATAATTCATTTTGAATATAAAGATTTTTCCTAAAGTTTTTATATTATTATTCAGTTATTGCTGTGCAATATTTAATCATTTACTTTCTTAAAAAAAAAACAGCACTTCCATCAAAATAAATGTAGACAAATTCTTGAAAATATAAATATCAATATCAAGGGAATCATATTCCTAATAACTAATTACTATTCCTTAGGCTACTAGCATTAGATCTCCGTTTCAATAGCATGGACAATGCCTGCCCATGCTATCAACTGAACTGTAAACGGGCAATAGGACGTCTTGTCAGGGATATATTGGTGACCACCAATATTCCAGATACTTAGAAAATGTACAACAATAAATTAATAATAAAAACATGAATAAAAGAACATTCAATTAAACCAACAAAGTGCACAAACAACTCGGTGCAAGATATCAAATGTCAACGGATGTTAATTACTGAATTTCTTAACCACACCAAATTCCGATCACAGCGACTATTTTGTCGGATCTGTCAAAACGTGCTGCAAAAATAATGCTTATATGTTGATTGTTCAGGAAGTTAAACCAATCAGAAGAGAGGAAGGCAGTAATGGTCCAATCAAAAGATTCCTAAAAACACGTGGTCAAGGAAGATGGGAGATTTGCGGAGAGAAACTGGAGGTCTGTCTAAAAGGAACCTTCATTGGATTACACGGAAAACATACTTTTTTTAAAAAGTTCAGCCAATCTAAAAAATCATTAGATTAAGTAATAATTAATAATCAGTGAAGTGTTGTAAACATTTTAATAGATAAACCGTTATTACAAATGTACAGTGAAAGTGTGAAAGGGATAAATTAAGGGAAATTATGTAAGTAACTTCAAACCATTCATTAATGTAAGACAGATCTCGAGGGTCAGTAGAATTATCAAATGAAATCTTATTCTGGTTTATGTTATAATATTATAAGTGTTATTTTATGAATGGAGTAATATACAAAAACGAATAGAAGAGCATCTGGTGTAGGGAGTGTTTCATTTAGAATTAGCTGGTAGAGGGTTTCATCAAAACACCTCACAAGCAATTAGGATCAGTTCCGATCCCATTGGGTAAATTTTATAAAGGATCTAGCTGAGAGACTAGACGGTAAATTAAATTTCAATCTAAATAAAAGCGTTACAATCCAATTAATATTCAATATGTTTTGAAAGTTTCAATATTAATAATAAACAAAATTACAAATGTGTTAATGTTTTAAAGTGTTCATTTAGATATCACTGTTAGAGACGAGTAGTGATAATATTAATATAAAATAATATTAATGGTGTTGGGATTTAGAATAGGTGTTACACTTTATGCTAGTGATTAAGGAATTAATATAATAAATTTTTCCTGTTAATCTTGGACTTTAATTGAGGAACGGCCAGCTCAAATTTCAACCTTGAATTGTTTTTTCAAGTAGATTATTTTTATCACATTGCATTATTGATTGTAGAACCTATTTTGAAAGTTTTAATAATATAATGAACCATATCTTGATTTAAACTCTCTACTTTGTTCAACCTAGTTTCATTTGGAGTCAGCCCACTTGCCAAGCAAATTTGACTAGTTGACTGTAGAGGCCCATAAGCCTACAGGTCATAAGTTCAGAAATATTAACTTCATAAACCTAACAAGGTAAAATCATAAAACCTGACATAATCCTTACATGGTATAAAGATGACTAACCTTAAATAAATAAAACAACCTTACAGTATTTATTTAGTAAGTAAACAAGAATTAAAACAGTTGGCAGAGAAAAAAATAAATGAACCCGGATTTAAAATACAAGGTGAAAAACCACAGTAATTACAAAAAGAAGGTAGATGAAATAAGTATACCGATTTCCTTAAAAATCAAAGTGAAGATATTAATATAAAATCTAAAGGGATACAACCCAAATCTAAATCGACATAATAAATTTAACCTACAAAATAGTAACTAACAGAAACATTATCTATTAAAACGATAGGTGCAACTCTTAACTCATTTCAATGGAACGCCAGGTCACTTAAACAAAAGTCGCCTAAAATCATAACTACTTATAAAAAAACAGAATATGCATATTGGAATAGTTCAAGAAACATGGTTAGCAAAACAGGATAACCTTTAAAGATAACATTTACAATATATTCAGACTAGATAGATCAGATGGTTATGGATGGGTCGCTTTCATTATTCACAAAGCAATAAGTAGTAAAATTGTACATAAAATTTATTCCAGCCCAGTTCAACTTTTGGCACTTAGAATTAACAATAATATGGAATTTCCAGTAACATTCTATAATATATACTGCATGAGTAAAACAATAAATATTAATTTTTGGCATAATGCACTTTTTTCCAAACATAAAGGGAACACCATAATTTGTAGCGACTTTAACTCCCATCACCCTTTCTGGAACTGTGCCAAATCAAATAGTAGGAGTAACATAATATTTAAAGAATACAATAAATCATACATTTATATTAGCAAACAATAATGACTATACAATTGTTCCAAATTCATATCATCGACTATCGGTAATTGACCTTACATTTATTTTACAAAAAATGATTAGTACCTTAAAAACTGGGAAATAAAAAAGGTGCAATGGGAAGCAATTATTACTACCAAAAACTAATAAGTTTTTAAATTAAAATGAAAACCCAGTCAAAATAATGATCTACATGCAAGTCATTTTAATAACACTACTAACAAATTTGTAAAAAGGAGAATTGGCATCTTTGTAGCAAACTAATTAATAATAATGTATACCTCTACTAACAGATGTAGTGTCACAAAATTATATACTCAAATTGTATGATATGGTAATAGTCTACTATTCCTGGTCAACTTAAAATTTTATGATATTCTAGTTAGACAATATATTGAACAAGAAGTAACTAAAAAACAAAAACTACAGTTCTGAAACGTTATACATAGACAATAATTAATTATACAAACCTATATATGTTTACACTTTTGAAACATACTGTGACTAAAGACTATGTTAGAACTTCAGGCAATTTTTTGTTGTTGCTTATATATTGGAACAAGAACTAACGAATAAACAAATAACTAAATGTCGGAAGCTCATCGAGAGATAAGAAAGTTAAGAAAAGTCCACGTCCTTTTATCAGCTTTGAGTCTTGCTTTCAATGCCGCTAAAATAGCAATACCTAATATCGTAAATACTATACCTTAAGTAAAAAAATGCGTAGTGCGAGGCTACATGGAAAGATTCCCAGCTTGCCAAAAGGCAAACTAGAATAAACACTTTTTTCTTTTTACCACAGCATAGAACAAACAATTAATTCTAATAGGAAAGAAAAATTTTAAAGATAATCCAGGAAGCTTAATAATCTTAAAATAAAGCATTTAAGAAACCAACCATGTGTCTTCTGATCATACATTTTATGACAAGAGTGAAACAATTTTTCCAATTCTAGTTTCTATGATAAAGAATATAAGATAAATGTATCAGTTAAACAAAGGCATAAAATGCAATTGTAATAGTTTTGTTAAAGAAGACTTAGACCATCTTTCTGTCAATTCAATGTGAAATCTCTAAATTGTTTAAATTAAATTACAAAATTTCTAATTCATAATGAAATAGTATAATGTCAAAAGTTTAATAATCTTAGGTTTTTGGATGAACCAAAAATTTTTAGCTAAGCAAATTAAATACAAAATTAAAACTAACACCCTCACATTACCTAAAGCCGATAAAGGCAAGTCTGTTGTGATATTAAGAAGTTCTGATTATATCAAAAGGTTTTTCATGATTTTAATGATAATAAATTAAGTTAAATAAGGACCCCATAACTAGTTTAAACAAAGAGGTTATCGATGATTAGAGTAACAGCTCACCAACCTCCCAGATTATATGGCCTACTGAAATCACAAAGCTGGCATCCCAATCCGACCAGTCGTTTCAATGTACCTTCTTGCAAATTAGCTCAGAAAGTTAACACTTTTTATAGAACTATTTCAAATTTGAATTTAGCATTAAAAATAGTACTAGTTTAGTTGATGAAATTTAAAATGTACATGTTCCTATGAATACTAATTACTGTAATTAGTGTCATCTAATCATTTTGATTAATTGTGACTAATGGGTGAATGTATAATAATAAGAGGAAGTGTTTATCTGGGTGTGAGAGTGGATGTTGTACACAGCTAAATCTATGACAAGCATACATGTAACATTTTTGATATAGATGGATGGAAGAGGATCCAAATTCACACCGAAATCATATTTAAAATTTTTGAGTTTGTTCATGAGTTATGCAACAAAATCTGATGGAAACATCATTTTTGTGCTTACCGATGCTCATCTGGTCATGTATGTAAGCCTGAATGGTAAAATATGATTGATTTAGTCAAAACTCACTATGAACAGATTTCTGGGCCAGAAACAATTTTCATGTTAAGAATAAGGGTAAAGCTTAATATTTACCCAATTTATAATTTTTTTAAATTTATTTATTTCTCTCGCCTTTGACAAAAATACATTTTGTATAGCAAGCATCATTATTACAGGACTATTAAAACATTACATAGACAACAAACACAACATCAGCACCAGCCAAAACCACAAAACACAGCAATAAACAAAATAACCAATGATATTCACATTCAATGTGATAGCAACAGCATCTAAAATACAACAAAACATAATTTTTCTTCTTTTTGCAACTTTATGCTTCTTAAAACTAATTTGATTATATATTATTAAATTTCAACACTGTAAATACTTTTTACATTTAATACAATTTTGCACTTCTAAAAATTACTTTCCCAATATAGTGCCCTGAAACATATAAAAAATAAAAGCACCTCCATCATTCAGTAGATGGCAGCCCCATGAACTCTTCTATAGAATAAAAGATGCCCTGCTACAAGTATCTCAACACTTCCCTCTTAAATGCATTTTCATCTGTAATTGCCTTAAGCCTATGTGGAAGACAGTTGTGTAGGATTGCCCCAGAAACTGCTGGTGACTTTGAAGTTTGAGAAAGCCTGTGTTTAGGAATGGTTAAATTGTATGTTTCTCTTGTATTGTATCTATGTACCTTATTATAGTGTACATCTGTGTGGAACTTTGAAAACGTGATAACACTCAGAATATAAATCGATGGGAAAGTTAAAACATCAAGCTTTTTGAAAAAAAGGCGGCAGGAATCTGTATGCTTCTTACCAAAGATAGCCCGACTTTTGAATTTTAAAAACCTTTAACATTGATCTCATTGAAGCATTTCCACACACAGCAACACCATATTGAATATGACAGTAAAAAATACCATAATATGCCATCCGAAGAACCGGCAAAGAGCAATACCTTGACAACCTCTTCAGAACATAAATCGAGGAGTTTAATTTTGCGGACAATGCACTTATATGATTACTCCAATTAAATTTTAAATCAATTGTCAAACCGAGAAATTTTATATTTTCTACCAATTAATTGATAACTATCTGCAAAGACTGCAATGCACTGCAATCTTTTCTGTTCTTTGCTGAGAATGAGATGTAATTTGTTTTTTTCTAAGTTTAGCATTAGATTAAGTTTGATGAAATAGTCTACTGCCTGATTTAAAGTTATGAAAGATTTAATCTCCAAAGCGCTATGTATGGTCTTGATCAGATAAGATGAGGGTTGTATCATCTGCATACATAAGGGCTGAGAGCCCCAACTCAATTGTAATAGCAGGTCATTAATATAAAGTATAAAACGAACCGGGCCCAGGATCAATCCTTGGGGTACCCCATGGTTAACTGTAAGTATGTCGGACTTATGTACTTTCCTTTCAGCATCTGTAAGCTCTACGTAATGAGCTCTATTTTCCAGATATGTTGTAACCCATTCCAGTGCACATCATGGTCTACACAATCAAACACTTTGCTCAGGTCTATGAAAATATTAATGCAATTTTCTTTGTTATCAAGAGCAGTAAGAATTGTTTCAACATTTTTAATTATAACATCTATGGTGCTTTTGCTCTTCAAAAACCCGTACTGAATTTCCGAAATAATATTATTGTTATCTAAATGTGTTACTAATTGTTTCATATATACTTTTTCAAAAATTTTGAAAAAAGGGAAGAATAGATATAGGTCTACAATTTTGTACATCCTGGGTCAACTTTTTTTGAAAAGTGGTTTAATCTTTGCTAATTTTAGTTGGTACAGAAAAATTGCCTCAGAGAGTAACTGATTGATAATATGTGTTAAAGGCTTAAGGAATTCTTCACACCATTATTTACCTAGCCGTGCTGGTATTGCATCACATCCTGAAGAGGATTTGTTTTTAAGACTTTTAATAATTTTACGTATTTCATTTCCTTTTTCCGGTTTTAAGTCCATTTTAAAAGCATTTGCCACACACTTTATAAAAAATAAATTGAATATATTGCAAACACTTTGAGTATCATTCACGACATGACCACTCGACTTCAAGGTAATGCTCTACGGTTTGTAAAACTGTTTTAGTGATCTCTCTTGGTTAATTATGTCCCACACTGTCTTTCCCATATTACTTCAGGAGTGTCTGTTCCAGCTGTTGTAGTTTTGACGATGGAACATTTGAATCAATATTAAAATCCCCCAGTAGAATAATAAATTAATTTTCCTTATGGATTTCATCCAATAGGGCAGTGAGCTCTGAAATAAAATCACTAACATTACCAAATATCTGTATCCATCAATTATAATGAAATTTGAGAATTGGATAATAGAGAGTTCAATAACTTTTTCTACGTTATTTTTTTAATTTTAAAATCTTTTATTTAAGATTTAAGAGTTATTTTAGAAAAAATGGCTACACCACCCCTCATGAATTTCTTCCTTGAGAAGCTAGAACACAATGCGTACCCATAAATGCACAGTGCATTTATATCACAGTCTTTTAGGCCGTGTTCTGTGAGGACCAAAATGTCGGGTTTTTCCAAAGTAAGCAAAATTTCTAGTTCGTCGAGTTTGTTAAGCAAAAAAAGTTGCGTATTTTGATGCAATATTGAAAAAGATCCGACTGCAGTGCCAAAGTGTTTATTCTTTGTATTTATAATGCCTTCCTGCGACACCTGACCATCTACCTGAGAACTCATACCCTTATCAGTATTTGTTACAGCTATCTTACCTTACCAGCTAACTCTTTATCTAAACTACCCTCTTGTTTTTTGACCCCACTTAATTCTTCACTTGCTGAGCATTGCTCATTGTCATCTCTTGAAGTAAAAAACTGTCAAAATTTACACCGTTCACACTGTTATTTAAAATTAAATCAACCTCTTTGTCTTCAGCAGTATCCGGTGAAGAGTCTTGCTTGCTTTTATATGTATTTAAAACCCTCGTCTTGATGTTTCCTTTGTTCTTCAATATCCATTTATCCAAAAAAGTAAGTTTACAGGGCACCTTGTTTTCATCATCCGTTACAATTGTTTGAGTTTTCTTGGTATAAGATTTTATCAGCCATCTCTGCAAGAAAGTGAGTCTGCCATTCTCCCTTGATACTTAGTGCTTCTATCCGATTAGTTTTATATTTAATCAATTCCACCAACCTTTCACAAACCACATTTTTAGATGATTGCTAGTTGTGAGATGATTAGTCAACAAATGATCATTTATAAAATTTATTAAAATATTTTCTACATTTTTATTACAAAAATCATTAATGTATGAATGCAAGAAAAGATTTGCATGTACAACCAGGTGTTTTTTTTAACAAAGTATTCTTTGGCACCGGAATTGTATTTATGACAATATTAGTCTTGTTTGACAAAGGAAGAAGGTCACACAATGCTTTCTCAATGGAGGTGTTATAGTTTTTTCCCAAAGCGACATCTTTTTCCCCTCCAAAAACTATGACAAAATCATTCAAAGTAAAATCTTCTGCAAGCTTTTCGATCCTTTCACCACCATCTCAAAAGATGCACCTGGATAGACATAACCAATTACCTCATGATTCTCAAAACTACTTCTCAAAATCTTAGCAATGTTTCTGCCGTGGCTATCTCCCACTATTAAAATTTTATCCTTTTTCCCATTATTCTCCACTAGTTCTTTTCGAGGAGTTAACCGTTTTCTACTATATATATATTGAAAGGCTTCAACATATTTTGGCTTGACTCTGATTGTGTTTTTTTTTTTTTTTGTATATATCTTTACCAGCATTTTTTTAGAGTGTTTTTAAAATTTGAATTACCTTTATTTGCAGTTGGTGGTGCTTTAAACAGTGGATCTTCATGGGAAGTAAATCAAAACTATTGTAGAGAGCTATGTCCCTGTTTAAAGTACGGATTAACGGTAGACTGTGTCTTTTATAATTAAACTTAGACGTTACTATTGTATAATCCTCACTTCTGCTGTTGCTTACTTTCAATTTCTCTTCCAATTAAATTATGTTTTCCTCTTTCCTTAGTACCAAATTTTTCAACAGCTTTATTTGATTTTTGAGATCTCTCAATTCTCCTCTGCTCTCTATTAAATCATTATTGATTTAATTTTAAACCGACTTAACATTCTCAATTTCCATCCGAAACACCTCACACAACTTTTTATCACATTCCTCATTTCCTGCGTCAATCATTCCATCTATTAAAGTATTCAAGCTTTCTGCCTTGAGCATTCAAACACACAACCCGCTCTCTCTGCAAATATTTAATTCATTCACTTATTATGATATACGGACGAAGCCAAGGGTTCTTGCTAGTTTGTTTGTATAATTAATTGATATATGGGCGAAGCCACGGGTACTTGCTAGTTTGTTTATATAATTAATTGATGTACGGATGAAGCCACGGGTACTTGCTAGTTTTTTTATATGATTAATTGATATGCAGACGAAGCCACGGGTACTTGCTAGTTTGATTATGTAATAAATTGATATCCGGATGAAGCCTCGGGTACTTGCTAGTTTGTTTATATAATTAAATGATACATGGGTGAAGCCATAGGTACTTGCTAGTTTGTTTATATAATTAATTGATATCCGGACAAAGCCTCGGGTACTTGCTAGTTTGTTTATATAATTAATTGATATATAGTCTAAGCCACGGGTACTTGCTAGTTTGTTTATATAATTAATTGATATTCAGACGAAGCCTCGGGTACTTGCTAGTTTGTTTATATAATTAATTGATATACAGTCGAAGCCACGAGTACTTGCTAGTTTGTTTATATAATTAATTGATATCCGGACGAAGCCTCGGGTCCTTGCTAATTTGTTTACCGTATATAATTAATAGATATAAGGACGAAGCTACAGGTACTTGCTAGTTTGTTTATTTAATTAATAAGTTTATCCGTTATGAGAAGGTTGAAATGTCCAATATGAAGTTACTAACCACCTCATTATGTTGTTGGTAAAAAAAGATAGGCTGCTGGCTTAGTTGTTTAGAACTGACTGTATTTGTTGTCATAACTGACAAATTGCTTTCACTTTCTGGTATTCTTTTCATCTCAAGGAAATAAAAATTATGAGTAGATTATTTATTACATAACTTAAACATTTTGTTTTAATTATATAAAACAAATAAACCTAAGAATTTTTTCTTGCCTTGTCCTGGACAGAGGTGAAGGAGTATATGGATTATTCTCCTGACTATTGTTACACGTACAATTTGTACCAGAGCAACCATCACACGTATGGTATGATAATGATGATTCAATTTTATAACTACTGTCATGTTCTTTTTCATAATGAAAGCTGTGCTCAGCTGATTGGAAAGGGCTAACACCTGACATGTGCGAGGCATTGTGTGAAATTCCTTCATTTGCAGCAAAATGATTTATAGGTGTACCTCCGTTAGAACCCTGAAACAAATTCAATACAAAAGCAGGATTAAAATTATATTATTACATGACATTTAATGAGTTGTTCAAGTGAATGAAAAAGTAAAAGATTTTCAGTTTTAAATTTCGAAATTTAATCTAACAGGAACAATTTGTTTTAATTTTCATCCAGGAACATCTAATTTTATCTGCATTGATGTCTATAGACCTCATAGAGGGGAATTCGACTACAAATTCTTAATCAAGCCAACGACGTTATGGAAGTGAAAATAAAATTGTATATATTTTTGCTTTGAAAGAATATAAGTTTATTAAGACTAGTAGAGTGAACAAAATGTATATTTTGTTTCTCTGAACAACGCGCATTCAAGACAGTGCTGATCCATATTCCACAAAATAGGTATGTTTCCGGGTTTTGAAGCCCTGCCCAAAAACCCAAGATTTCTACTCACTCAGTCATTAGTTAGAGTCATGCGACAATCTACCATTGATTTCTTCTGTTTATTTTTTGTAGCTATTAAGGCGATGATAACCACCCAGGTTTTTCGCCTTTAAACAAAAAAAAAACAAAAAAATTGAAGCTATTATAGCACACAAAATAAACGAAATTGATTCCGGAGTTCTAATAAAATATATTTTATATAACATTTGACCCTGTAGGAATTCTTTCTGGCTCACAAAGGGCAAAATTATCAAATTTATATATACAGTAGAGTCTTGCTTATCAGGGAACAGTTAAGAAAAAACTGAGTAAAAGCAAAAAAAGTTATACTGTAATTTTGCAAACTATTGGCGTAAAGTAATTACAATTTGTAATACAAAAACTATCATTTAACTCTTTTAATTCACGTTTCTAATACAGTATATAAATACAATACACAAATTTAGTTAAGGTCTTAACTGAAATTTTTATAGAAAAAAAGAACTTACACATCCAGTATTACTTGCATTGATAAAATATTAAAAATACAGTAACTTTACAAAAAATTCTATGTAGATGGAAAGACTGTTGTAAGTTTCGTCTGCTTTGTCGATGATTGCCGCTAGGCGACGAGTGCAGGTATAGTATTGTACTGTCTGTCGCTTAAACTATTTGTACATGGTACAATCGGCAAATCATTTTATCGTTGATTGTTTTAATTTGTTGCTTTTCTATTTATTTTTCTTTAAAGACGTCGGATAACATGGAATGGTCGACCAACGAAGGTCGGATAAACAAGACTCTACTGTATATGTATATACATGTGGTTTGTTTCTTAAAGCGATTTTATGTGGATTTAAAGTTTCTCTGTGGCATTTAAAGAAATAATTTTACAATGTGCCCCTACAGGTTCCTTAATGTCGCTTTGGTTTATTGGAATATAATTTTCTCTTTACAAATTTACTGTAGAGGAAAGTCTCTATTTTAGTGTTAATTATAAAAAGATTTGTAGCTCCTGTATTTGTTGAAGTGTTACGTAATGCTCATACATGAATTTTATGTTTTTTTTAAGAAGACATTTCAGCCTTAATAAACCTCTAAAATGATATTAATTTTCACCATAATCCTACAACTCCTGAACTTTCATGATTACAGTTATGGACATGGTTCATTATTTTACTTAAATTATATAGTCCATGTTCAATTAAGCAAAAGGCAGCCATCTAGCTGATTTATTAGCATAGCTGACAAAAAAGCTCAAGTTCTTCGGTTCAAATCCGGGTGAAAACCATAGATATTTGTCTAGTTAGGAAAAAAAATAGTGAGTTCTGGCAATGACAGTCTGTAAGTGCTTTTCATTTTAAACCCACAACAACAAAAAAATCAATTGAACAAGTATGGTGTGCGAAGCATTAAGGGGTCTCTCCTACCATATGAAGTACAGTTTATGTTTTGCTCTATTTCTATGCCAGTTTAACTAATGCAATAGAAGATGGAGGGAGTAGAGTATAGATAGATAATCAATTGCTGGTTAGTAGGTTCAAATCTATGCAAACTACACTATGTTAGAGGTTCCAACTGCAGCAGATCAGACAAGAATCTTCCGCTTTTCAGCCACCGTGCTCTCCCTAATTTTAATTCATAATAAGAAATACAAAAAATAATATCCACTTTTAAAGTACTTACAAATGAAAGATGAGAAGTAAGAGAAAGAAGTTGGCCTGGTGTTCTCGAAGTGCCTTGATAAGGTGTTCCATTCACTAAATCTCCAATTTCTAGATCTAAACAGGAAAAGTCTAGATGTCTTACAATTCTTATTTTGCTTACATTTTCTGTTTGGACTGAAAACCTGATATTTAAATTGTACAGTTTCAAATATTAATATTTAAATAAGCAAACTAATCTGGTTGATCACATAATATAAATAATAAAAAATTTAGTTCTAATAATAGAACCTGAATAACAAAATTCACAAAAAAGTTTGCCAAATATGTTTCAACAACAAAATTTACGTACTCAGGGTACATGGGTTTCACTGGAACACCGTCCAACGGAGCAAGTGTGTACCGCTGATAAAATAATGCTGTAATTATGTTATGCCGTTCTTGCCAATACATATCGGGTTAAGTTGGTGATTTGTTGTTGTAACTTTCTAGATTTAAATTCCATTAAATGACATATTATGTATGTTTCATTATAGTGTTTTTAGTTTATTTTATACAGTTTTTTAACCAACAAAAGTTTTCTTCATATAGTTACCTTCATTTATTATTTGTACTCCTTTATACAAGTACAATTCATGTACTAGCCAGTTTTTTACATTGTTGCAAAAAAAAAGCTTACAAATGTTACATTATTTTAATATTACATTTGAATGCCAGTTTTGGTTCATAATCTTTGGGTAAGTGTAAATGGCCTTGCATTATCTACCACCTATGAACACCCTGACTGACTGGCCCAGCAGCTTTTGTGAAGAAGATTTTTTAAAAATAAGACAAAATGTATTGTAATGAAACATGTTGTACTATCACCACACCACGAATTACCTTAAACATATATGTTATGCTTTATATTACAGTCCTCTTACAACTTTTTATATGCAAACATATTCCTCAAAACATGTGCTGATACTACCTGGTGGGTAATGGAAGGCTATACATGACATTCAGGAAAGTGTGGCCACTATTTTATTAAATAAGTTCAAAAGTTATAAAAAAACCTTAAATGGTAAACTCAATATTTTTTAGATAAACTAGAGGCTACCTAACTACCAAATGAGTCAATCCCCCTCAAATTTTCAAGATGGCAGCCAGCTAAAAAATTTCTTATGAAACCCTAATTTGTTGATACGCTATTTTAAGATGTTTCTTGGTACCTTGGGTATTTTTTATGCATTTAATCATTTAGGAGTTATTTTAGCTCAAATTTGTTAAATGTAAGGTTTAAAAGGTGCTGAGATTTTCGAGTAGTTATAATGACACAAATGTAATTATTGTCTCGTGGAAAGAGGGAGGACAGTCTCGGTAGTTTGAGCCATGCTCAGTAGATCACATCACAGTCAGAATAACTGCAATGTAAAATTACAAATAATACTAAAACACTTCTTAGTTAAATGGTTGTCCCATTTATTAGATTTAATCAAATACTGCTTATATTTATAAAACCTACATTTTCACTAAACTTAAAATTTTTAGCTTTATTGCACATGTTTAAAAACAATGTGATTTAAGAATATACTTAGATGCTATCAGAAACCCAAAGAATATGAGTAATTTTAGCGTAAAGGTCAAATTAGGGGTTTTCCAAACTTTAGATCCATTGCGCAAACTTAAAAAAACTATGTTATCAGGTATAAAATGAAGCCCTTAGATGCTAATAGAAATCAAAAAGTAACTTGTATACTTTTAGTAAAAACCTAAATTTTTATCTTTAAACAAAATTTTCAAATTTTAGACCCTTTGAGCAAAACTGAAGATTTGATGTATATAATTTTTTAAATATTTTTTATGGATTAGCATGCTAATTCACAACTTTTGAGTTATAATTTGACACTAAAAAACATTCAACCCACCTAAACATAGAATTCTAATACTGTACACACTGGATATTGATGTGTTGCAATAAGGTTTAGTGTTACAATGCTAGAGTGTAGGCCTGCAACTGTACAAATGCATAAATAATGCACTTAACCATATATTGTATATATATAATAAAGTGCATTGTATATAAATAATTTTGAAGTTGGTAAGCGTTCTTTACCGTTGAGCGTCCTTCTAGCTTCCTCTTCCACCTAACTAAAGCTCTTGGACCACTTAATATCGATCAATAGTTGCCTGGCTGATGTTGATGCGTAAACAGAAAAAAACTGCGGAGTATCGCTCCGCGCGCGGTCTCTACTGCTTACATTGTTGCGGAGTTTGGCTCCGCGTGCGACCTAGGGTGTCTTCAAGAATCTGATTGATATAATAGGTAAGTTAGTTAGTTTTACATTATTTTTTGAATTTATAACATCAAGTTTTCAAATGTAACACAGATTCAGCTTTGGAAAGGAACAAGTTTCTGAAAATACTCGCTAAGGAACTCCTTCAAGGCTACATCAGGATGAGAGCTACTAAAACAAACATCCCAACAACAATTTGACTTCGCTTGTGCGAAATCTTAGGAATCTCTTCAGCCAGAGCCGAGGCGTTACAACGACCGGAATAAGAAGAAAGAAAGTATTTGCATTGTTGTTTCTGCGACAGGAAAAAGAACAGGCCAACTCGTTTTACTTGCAATGGTTGCACAAGAAGTACGTCTGCATGGGGCATATTGTTTCACATGTGTGTGCAGAGTGTTATGTAAAAATGCAAGTCATTGAAGATAATGACTCCGATCTTGAGTAAGACACTAAGACTATGATCCACCAACTTTGTAAATATCCCTATTAGTCAATTGATATTGTTACACTTTCAACTTAACTTTTTTTTATATATTGTATGTACTCATATTCATATATCATGTTTTAGTTCAATACATACCTAAATTGATTTAAAATGAGTTAAATTTGTATTTCCTTACCTGTATGTACCTGTTCTATAAACTAAATAAAAATCGTTGTGATACATAAAAGATGGTCTATAGGTTTCAAAAAGTTATCAAAAATAGTAATATGTTCTGAGCTTAAAAATATATTCAACAATAAAGACGTTACTGTTAAATAATGATATAGTGTACACATAACCTTGGCATAGACACGCGAATGTAAACAAACAATAGGCCTATAAATAACTTCATCAAGAAGTAAAATCGAAAAATTAATACTGCGGAGTAAGACTCCGTACGCGGGCTACGGTGTTACAGATGCCCACGCGAGCGACGGAGGGTTAATATAGATCAGCAACCAGGATGCTATGTGTATGTACTGATTTAGATAAGCTTTACACATTTCTTTTCTTATACAAATCGTTAAACTTTTATTACTTTGCCTTTGAAACCAAATGAAAACATCAAGTACTAGCAACTAAACAATATACTGTACCTCTATGAATGGAAGTACGACTTAAACCAAAATCTGTTAGTTTTAGATGTCCTCCTGCACCAAGCAGCATATTGTCTGGCTTCAAATCTCTATGTACAATCCCATGCCTACAGCAGAAAAATTTTCAATTAAAATTTAAAAGTTTGCTTTTTTTAATTAGATTTTGGGAAGCAGCTGCTGAAGTGGTTGGAGGGGTGGGGGGGTTAGTCTGCCTACTATAGTTGGATTCTCCAATACAGTTGCCTTGATACTGGTGTTTGCTTTAAAGTTTGATTTGCGGTAATTTTAATAAGTAAATCAATCGATATCTTTATTAAGCAGAAAATTTGCCCAGACTGCGACAAATGCCTTGACTTGTGATAGGTTGTGCCTCAATATAAACATCTTTTGTTGACAAATTTACTACCATTGTTACATTAGAGTAAATCTCTCTGGTAGCTCTGGTAAATTGAAATAATTATAATTTTAACAATTAGTACCATTAAACAGCACATAATTATATCGGTTTATTATCTAAATATAATTAAACCTTAGGAGAAATTAAAATGTACTTTATATTTATATATAAAACAGAAAATTATCAGCTCTAAGCAAATTTGTTGATGAAACAAATCATATTTGCTGTAAGGTTTCTTTAAAAAAAGAAAGTAATTAGGTTTTTCTGAATACAATTTTTTAAATATTTAACAACCTTTCATGTAAATAGCTAACTCATGTTTTGTTTTCAGCGTACCTTTAGGTACTTTAAATAATTGGAGTTTTCTTTAGGCTGATATGCATTATCTGAATTTTAAGATCTTAGTTGAAGAATAAGTATAAATTTTTTTTATAACTCCTCGAGAACGGCACAATCTTTAAAACATTGTTTTCTTTACACAGGCCCTAAACTTTAATTAAAAAATATAATTAAAAATAATATTAAATACAAATTTAATTTAGTGGATTTACTGTTCAGCTAAAAATGCATTAGTAAATTTTTTTGTGAGGCACAGCAGTAAAAATTAGGAAGCAAATTATTTGTTGAACAGCAATTTTTTTTATTAAGCCTAAATGTAACTTATGGAGACATAAATAAGGCTTTCCTCACCAGGCTACCATCAAATTGTAAAGACAACCAAGAGTTAATTAACAATTTTGTTCTATGAATAACATACCCATGCAAGTATTCCAGTGCTAAAACAATTTCTGCAGTGTAAAAGGTAGCCATTGCTTCATCAAAAAACCCATATCTACTTAACAAGCACTTAAGATCTCCGCCAACCATGTATTCCATAACCTGAAAACAGAATATATTAAAACAATTATTTAATATAAAAGGGTAAATTCAAAATATTTGTTAAAATTTTAACATTTTTTCAGGATAAATATTGGTTATAACATTTGTGACTTATTGTCTTCAATATTTCTATTTGTCGCTAAACGACGGCCGTTTCGACCATTTTCAAGTCTATCAGGTTTCCCTTCGTCACTTACACATAACTAACACAACGATTACATAATAAATAGATAGATAAAACACATTTACACGCCCGTATTGCTTAGACTCGTGGTGAGCGATACGGGCGTGTAAAGCCACGATGGCCGTGGTTGTTAAGGCGTCAAAGCTTTATCAATCGTCATGGCAACCATCAATGGAAAAGTTCCGGGTTCAATTCCCATTGACCCCGAATAATTTTCTAAATGGTTTCTTAACAGACATCGATGGCTGTGGTTCGGATTCCACGTAAAACTGTAGGTCCCGTCTTCATTAGCCTTAAGTGCAAAACAGCAGGACGTTAAACCAAAAAAAAAAAAAAAAACACGGGCGAGTAAATGTGTTTTATCTATTTATTTATTATGTAATCGTTGTGTTATTTATGTATAAGTGTTTGTGTAAGTGAAACCTGATAAACTTGAAAATGGCTGAATAGCCGAAACGGCCGTCGTTTAGCGACGAATATTGAAGACGGTAAGTCACAAATCTTATAATTAGTAATCAATATTCGGAATGGCGACTAACAATTGTTACAAAATAAACATTGGATTGAGCTTCACAACTAGGCAGATTTGATTAAAATAACATCCTGTAGGCCTAATGAGGATAAAATTGATTTTGTTCAATCCTTTCCATAAACAACCCTGAAAAACAAATACAGTAGAACCTCGATAATTCGAGTCTTGTTTGCAAAATAAAAAATAGATTTTTTGACTATTTTAAAGTTTTTAAAACATTGAATGTAGTGCACCTTCAAAATTATTTTATTACTGCCGCTCCATTGTAGGTTTAAAATGCCAACTAGTCTATTGAAAGTGACAAGGGATCAAAGTGGCTGGCTTGTGTTCACTTGGCGGGCTTGGCGACACATCACCACTGGCAGTTAGGTAATGAGTCAACATTGAGTCTCACGCTGCTTATATCTGTTGTCAGCTCAGTCATATATCTCATACTTGATTGTCTCCCCCTCTTGTTATTCTAAAAATATATCAGTTTCAATAGCAAACTATCACAGAAGTACGCGCGCTATGCATATTGGTGTTGTGTAACATAGTCGATTAGCTAGTGCATTCTTTACTGTTTCTGTTAAACTATTGATTTTAGTTTTGATTGGGTTTTTGTAACGATGAGCGAAAAAGCTAAAAGAAAGTTTGTGCCAATTAAAATTAAATTAGAGGCCTTGAAAAGACTAGACAATGGTGAAACCTTGAAGAAACTGGAAGCTGAGTACAGTGTCGGTGAAGTAACTGTAGAGGAATAGCGCTGTAATAGAGATAAAAACTAAACATTTTCAACTATTAAATGTTCTAATATTTCGACTAATTAAAACAATCAAAAATATGTTATTCGTTATTTTTGTCCATTTTGAGTTTTTTATAGTTCGAGGTAGTCAGCCCCAGTTAGCTTGAATTATCAAGGTTCTATTGTACTCTCAAACAAAAAGTATGTAGGATGTATAACCAGAGCAAACTTCATAAAATTAGGCAAGTGGGAAACATTGAATTAATTATTGATGATTTGTTTGAATTCAACAACACTGGATTAGAAGTTAAATAACTATTTCGACCTGCATTTTACTTTTAGTCCACACCGTCCTGATAATTTGAAAAAATAAATCAACATAAATTACTTTACTTAAACTTCTTAATTTTATTTATTTGATTATATGGTTAATTAGCTGTAAAACCCAGCTAATAGGAAACAAAATAGGAACTCTTAAAATTGTCCTCCAAGGAATCATTAACTTGTAAAAATTAAATATAAGATTGCATGTATTTAGTCACAATGATTTATTTACATTAAAAGGAACATTCCTACAAAATATCATATTCTATGACCAGCTAAAGACACACAAACTAGTACCTTCAGGTCTTTTTTTATTTTTCCACAATTTTGTAGTAAATACCTAGAAATTACTATCTAAGTTACTTATGATATAAATTATATTTCTTACAAATTTAATGTTTCTAGCTTCACCAATTACGGAAACACAGTTATGGTTATACAGTACTGTGGAGTAGTTTTCCAATAAGATTAAAATACTGTTACGAAATGAAATGAGTTGTTATCAAAAGCAATGTTGATAAATGTTTAACAATAGTAGAATTGTATTAGCAAGCACAATTAGATAATATAGAATAAGTAGTTATGCAATTAGGAATGATGTAATGCATAATTGCATTTTTAAGTAAAGCTATATTCAGGTAGACAGGGAAAACTGAGAAGGGGGAACAGAAGTTTTAAATATGAAGGACACATTAGATAGGAGGTCTTTTGGGAAAGGTTCTTGGGTGAGAAGAGAGGTCTTGGGAGACCAGGGGCTACGGGGTGTAGACACCAAGAGGTGTGCCAGCCCAGGTGGACGTCAAGGCGAGGAAGCTGAGCTGTCCGATTATCAGAGCCACCAGAACAGAGTAAAGGTGAGGACACAGTTTGTGGATAAAAGGGATAATTGTTTTATGTAAATTCTGAATTAGAATCAGTTTCTGTGGGTTGATCTATTAGGAGAGTTAAATACATATTTAAAAGAATTCATATTAGGGGAGTAGAAATTTGTACTCAATTTTGCCCGTTATGTAAGCATAAGTTTTAGTCGGAGGTTTACTGTAATTATATTATAACATAGTGTAGAGATAAAATTGATATGGATCTTTCAGAATAAAGTAGATGTTTATATGTATAGGAATACTACTAATCAGAATAAATATTACAGTGAACGTATACTAAAGTAAAACCAAATAAAAATAAATACAAATGCGTTTTAAATGTTACTGTATAATATTGATAAATAATGTTATTAAACTAACACAAGCATAACATATTTGTCAAATAAAATGTCAATAACCATTTTTATGTAGTCACATTTATGATTTTGTAACCTACTGACCGTAAAACCGCTTAGATTTGTCACAATTATGACATGTTTGGACTCATTTTGCAAGGAATAATACAAAGTAAAAATTAAGTAAACTTAACAGTTAGAAAAATGTGGTTTTGTAGCAATAGGCAGGTAGGCCGTGTGAGTGTGTCTGCACATGTGGAAGCGAGCCTGTCGATTTTATGGTTTAAAGCTTACGTCTGTTTGGACTAAGTATAGGATCCATATTGACTGAAATGGTCCCATCCATTGTCATGTAGTAGCTTATGCAACACATTGAAGGAAGTAGATGCTCTATTCATGGAGAGGGTGTTTGCCATGTGATTCCCTGGGATGCCACAGTGTTCTGGCATCAATCTCAGTTCTATCAAGTTGCTTGTAGCCAGTTTGAATAACATTAAAAGATATTTCCTTACAAGTTTGGACGAAAATAACATTAAAAGATATTTATTTACAAGTTTGGATCAAATGTGCACTGAGTCAAGTGTTTAAGAGTGGCTTGACTACGGGAAAGGATTTTTCTTTCTGTAATCTATGGACAACCCTAAGTGAGCACTGTGCACTGCGTCCTAAAACTGACACTAATTTTTTCCTTGGTGACATTCTGTACCTCGAATTCCCGCCCATCAAAAACTTAGAGTCGACTAGAGCCAGTTCCTCAGTCAAACCGTAGCCTTTATTTATATCGTGAGTGGGGATCCTCATACATTGCAAAAATTCTTAGTGTTTTAAAGAGCAACTTATTAATGTGAAATTTTTGTAAAACTCGGAAAATCCACCCACAGAACCTCACTCTTTGTTGAAACAAGTATATGGTGATGAATGTTCATCATGCACTCAGGTTTTTGAGTTATTTTAACAGTTCAAAGAGCAACAAAAGGAGATTGAAGATGACACCCGTCTAGCAGCACATTCTAATCAAAAATGGAAAATCTGTGATTTCACCAGAAAAGACCGTCGGTTGAGTATTCGAAGATACAGAAATGATAGGAATTGACAAGAAATCTGTTTGGCAGATTTTGCATGAACATTTTAACACGAAGAAAGTGTGTTAAAAAAGGGTGACCAAGAATCTCACATCTGAACAAAAGTATTCTCAAATGAACATTTGGGCTGACACCTGGAAAACCATTAAAAATTATCCTACACTCTTGGAAAAATTAATAACATGTGCTGAATCATGGTCTTTACTTATGATCCCAAAACCAACCGCCAATTAATGATTGGATGAGCCTCTGTTTTTCGACATCCATAGGGCCATGTAAGTAAATATGATACCTGAAAATCACACTATAAATCAGCAATTATACCTTGAGGTCCTAACTATTCTCCATGAACGAATAAGAAGAAACCCACATGAGTGGTGGAAAAACAAGTCATGGATTTTCATCATCAGGGCAATACCCCGACTCCATACTGAATTTTACAAAATAAAGGAAAGGATAAGATTCATAAAGTAAATTAAAATATATTATAGCTTACCAAGTATACACAAGTTGGTGTCTGCAATGAGTAAAACAGCTGAACACAAAATGGACTTCTGGTTAGTGCTAATGCATTTCTTTCTGTTACAACTATAACAGAACAATAAAGTTATTAAAACAAGAAACATTTATGTTGTTTATTTTCTAATAAATAAAATTGATAAAACTTACCTTGGCTAACCATGTTTTTATTAATCATTTCATTCTTTTTCATTACTTTTATAGCATACATCTGATCAGGATTAGCCGTTTTATAGCCCAAAAATACCTTCCTGAAAATTAATAACAAATACAATTAAGGAAGTCATAGATTATTCTAAAATTTTCAAGTACATGATATAACATGGATATCACAAAAGATTATTTCAATAATATTTAGAACATAAGGAATATTCAGATAGTATTTATAATTTTTGCAGTTTTAATAATTTCAAACAATAAATTGATCACAAAGGACTTTAAACTGACAATAGAATTTATTTAAAAGGGATTAACATGAATACCCATCATGATAAATTTGACTTAGAGAAAATAATCTTACAATTTTAAAATACGATGAGGCCTATGCAATGAAATAAATTTGGATGTCTGCAAATTGCTTAACCCTTTGATTGCTGTATGAAAAGCATGTATCAGAACCATTGTGCTGAATTAGAAAGAAACATGTAACTTAGTTTCATATTCAAAATGAAGTTAGTTTACTAAAACTTATTAATTTTTGAATGACATTATGAAATTACCTAGTTAAAATTTTCACCCTAAACACATAGTGTGGTACTTCTCGAAACATAATATTTGAGTTACCGGTACCACCGTTTCTCAAAGTTTTGCTGCAGTATTTTAATAAATAAAAGGTGAAGTGTGTTATTGAGGGGAAATATATTTTTCACCACTATTTCATAAAAGTTCGGATTCACAATAGTTTTCATTTAAAGTATATAAATATGTATAACTTGTAGAGCTTACCATCCTATAGTCTATTGTCAGCGTTCACATACTCAGCCATTTTCAGGTTAGGGACCATTGTCCTTCGTCATTAAAATTATAAAAATAAAAACACACTATGTTACATATAAAAAACACTTTTACACACGTACGAGTACATTACTAAAAGCTTGTACAATTCGATTTACATATGATGGGTCCAAGTTTAGACTGTTCAACAAACAATGATGAAGGACAATGGTCCCTAACTTGAAAATTGAATAGCCGAAATGGCCGTTGTAGACGCTGAAAATAGACTATTGGATGGTAAGCTCCACAAGTTATACTTAATTAAACAATAGTCGGTATGGCGAATAAAAACAATAATATATAATTACCTCTAACTCCAATGAGATTGTTTTAAAAATTTTAACTGCGCAGTAATTTTGGAAATACAGAGGAAGAATGGGTATTTGATCAACATTTTTGGCAGAATCTTAAAACTAAATGTCATAAAATTTCTAGAAAAATAGTTTTGATCTTTCAAATTATAAGCCCACAATTGTTTAAGCAACCATACTTAGATCTCCGAAAATTTAAAGTAAACATGTTTTTATAGTTCTGAATATTGGAACATGCTTTATAGCTGCGAAAAATTTCATTGTCATACAATCACACATTCTGGAGAAAATCAACAGTGAGAGTCAGCCAAGTGAAGGATCCTATTACAGATAGAGGACTTTAGCTGTGCGTGCGGGAATCAGGTACCTGTAGTGGACGGGGAGTGGAGAGGGGCGTCTTTTCTACAAACATTGGGTGACTCACCGGGCACAATAGCCAGTTGACGTGACCCGGCCAACATCCACTTTATGTTTTATGCACATGTAGTAGAGGTGCCTGGTCATGCGCACAGCTTAAGTCCTCGATCTGTACATGTATAGGGATCTTATTTCTTCCATATTTTACATTACTAATTTTTTCCGGTAACTTTAAAAAAACTGTTATTTTTCATATCTTGCTAATTTTTAATTGAAATGCTAGTTTTAATAGATAACATTAAAAGATATATTGGTTTTAATTAACACTTTTAAATTGTTAACTTAATGTTAAAATAACTAACACATTTTTTAACTATGCTTAAAGGGTTTTTTTTCTTTGAAGCAGCTAAATATTTAGGTTTTCAAATACTTTAGGCCTATTTACTCAGGGTTTTTCTACACAGAATTTCTTCTATACCTGGCAGGTGCGTAATTGAGGACTTCTGCTAAGACTAGGATGAAGGATATGGTTGGAATGATTTACTAAAAAAAAGGAAACTTCACAATACCGGTACACAATTTATAATATAATTTACATGCATAATCTTACCCATAAGCTCCCCTACTAATTGGTTTTACAATAGTAAAATCTTCAATTTCCGGAATCTGAAAATAAATATTGTGGTAATTTAATAAGTAACACAACTTGAATGCTTTGGGATAGTTAAAAAAAGCAATTTGTAAAACATGTATAAAAGTTAAATAAGTCAAACTGACAATTTTAACACGCAGATTACAAAAACTACTTGAATTACCGTAGGTACTCTTCTAAGACTACTTTCGTACGATCAAATTCCTTGCAATAACATAACATGACACAAAACACCACTCCAAGACATATATATAATTTAACAAATAAAAGTTGCTCGCCAATGGTGTGATGTTAAACTAAAGTGAAATGTTTCACAATTGTGCATGGTAATCCAGCAGTTGTTAACTCAAAATTGATTGCATAAAAGGGCTCTTAAAACTGAGTCGTCTGTTGGTTGTCCTATACGCAAGTAAATGCTCTAATACGTAATTGACCTGTTCAGTTCTATTTCTAAACATATTAATTAAATGAAAACAGAAAATATGGTTAACTAAATCTAAAGTAGGCTAGGCCTAATTAATTAAGAACAGGAAATGAAACACTTTAAACTTAAACTCACTTCACAACTTATTTAACTCCGGAAATGTTAGTTATGCATCTTTTCAATGACATTGAACTGCGCATATGAACGTAAATAAACACGATTGTCAATCGGCGCTATTCATGCAACTTAACATCACTAATAAACACTTGACTGATCTGAATGTAAAGTTACAGGGTAAAAATCTGATTGTCACTCAAATGTATTCCTCTGCCGAAATAAAGTGTAGAGTCATAATGTAAACTTTTGCCGAGGATTGCTTGAAAGTAGTAAATTAAAGTAAAATGTAAGTCGCAAGTTTACTATTCAACCCTAGGCTAACCTATGGCAACAGAAATGTAAGAATAATAAAAAAACCTAAAAGGTTCTAGCCTATAGTATTTAGTCACAGTATGTTTACCTGTATTTAACAGTAGAATGTAAAACAACGTCGTTGTCTTCAAAAATATTAGGCTAGGGTTGAATAGTAAACTTACGGCAAATGTAATTTTGGCGCAAGTTTACTATCCGACCCCAGGCTAACGTATGACAAACAGAAATGCAGGAATAATTAAAAAAAACCTAAAAGGTTCTAACCTATATAGTATTTAGTCACAGTTTACCTGTATTCAACATTTAACAGAATGTAAAACAACGTCGTTGTCTGCAAAAATATTAGGCTAGGGTCGAATAATAAACTTAGGTAATGTAATTTTCACTACTTTTATTAAATCATTTATTTTCCTATGACTTTTATTTGTGAGAATCGTATTAAATATTGTGATAACCCTAATTTAAGGAAATGATCATGTCAATTCCTTTAAACTAAGTAAACACTTCAAACTTACCTTCTTGTTATTGCATGATTGTTCTGCCAAGGTTTTAAACAACAAATTATGAGAACATATCACACTTTCAACTTTGTTGTCAGAACTGCCATTTTCACTTTTAACTTCCATTTCTCACTTCACCAATTTATATCATTTGTAAATATAAAACAAACAAAAGCTACTATCTAAAATTATATTTGAAAATTGAAAATAATAAATCGCATTTAGCTGATTATCTATCTTCATATTCTTCAATGCTGTTATATTCATAACCTAACTTCTAAGTCCAGGTGCAAAATTTAAATTTAAAAACGAATGTTTACTGTTTGCTTGATCAGTAAACACATTGCAATTACACTTCCCCTTCCCAAACAAATACATCGTGCGATATAAGTGGCATGCCAACCGAGCTTGTGCAAACATATTTATATAACCCTGTGTCTTTAAAAATAACCTTTTAATGATGTATTGGGCTACTTACAATAAAAAACGAAGTTTGAGACTGGTCATGGTAGAATGAATTACTGTATGTCGAGTCGAATGAGTTATTTATATCAACCTCATTTAAAAAAGAATTTGTGCAACCTTCTCCGTTAGTATTTAAAATTCCAGTGCCGTTGCATTTATGTTTGTTTAAATATCGTGCTCCCATTTTACCAGTTACCAATGATTAAATAATAAATAAATACCTTCTTTAACCGAAAATATGACTTAAACAGAACATTCTGGATTTAGTGGATACTAGACTAATAACAGTGACGTGCCATCTAGTCTTTCAAAATTTTATTGTAACACAAATATTTAATTCATAATAATCAAAACTGTAGTGTAGAGATTCAATACTGCTCAAACTTGTAAGAACATGTTTACATTTGTTGTACTAGAATTATTTATAATTTCGTAACTGTCACTAAACAATATTGTAATAGTTATCATAGAACATAATGTCTTCATTGAGCCATTTTTCTCACAACAACTAATTCACAATGTTTAATGTTTTGTGACTAAATTCTTTGATATCTTGAGCATGTTTCAGGGCCAATTTTTAGCATTTTACTAAAGGTTTCCACTTTTAGAAGGGATTCCAAAAAAGAAGGAAAACCAAAATAGCCTAATTCACAAAAACAAACAAGAAATTTAATAATTTTGTGGAACGATATTGTTATCTTTTAATTACCTGTATCATATTGCGTTTATTACGATTTGTGACGGAGACCTCGCACAGCGACCAAGGAATACCATAGACATAGACTGGCAAAGCCAATGCACTAGTTGAAGACGATCCCCCTACCACTCATAGGTCCCAACACCGGATTCTCTGTCCGTGATCGGCACACATTTAATTCGCCGCGTTTCATTAACACCGTTTGAACCACAGTAAAGACCTCGAAAGAATACCGTTGAAGGACGGGCTTGTGTACACCGAGACCTTGAACGCTCCAATCACCTTAGTGCGACGTTGTCACGTTCTTCTCATGCTTATAACTGAACGCGGCTGACTCAACGCATTTATAATTCTTTAAACTGTACGCTCAAGCCTCGAGCGGTAAATACCAGGAGTGCTCAAGACTAGTAGATATGGCAACGTTGCGCGCCCATCATATGGCCGCCACGCAACGGTATTCTTTAGTGGTCTTTAAATTGTAGTGTTGAGATAAAATTCTTAAATTTTTAAGTATTGCATAAAACACTATGACCATGCTGATGGTATCAAACAAAAATATAAAAATATATTTTATGTTGCAGGAATGTAAAACAAAGAAAGCCAACATTGTGTTTAGACATGAAATTTAGGCATAGCGAGAAAGTTTTGTATTTTTGGGCAGGTGATTTGTCAAAGCGTAAAAGTTGCTGGAAATCAATCAAAACATAAAAACTATTACATGTCTTTGTAAGCTTAGTTTAGCCCAGGGTGGGATAACTAATATAGGGAAACGTGTTCCATGTTACAGTTTCAATTTTTAGTCCACTGCAATCCCACCAGAAGCGCTGAAGATAGTTTCAACTTATAACATTGAGTTACCTATCTCCTCTTGGTATTATTATCTCTGGTTTAGCCTGTAGGCTGTCCGCTGTAGTTTCGAGTGATTTGTGGTTTGATTATTTTGTGAACCAGCGCACTGACAACTGCATCGCTAATCTACTGTATCTACAAGTCTTGTCATTAATTATGTGTAGTACCCTTGAATCAAAGGTAGTACTATTGCTTGTTCTATCACTATAATGTACCATACATTCATGGTCCGAGTAATTATAATTTAATACAAATTGTTAATATATTAAAATTGTATAATAATTGTATAAGAACAATAACAATAAGGAAACTGAATCAGTTTTACAATAATTTTGAAAGAAAACAACACTTCATTCAAAATTAAAACTATAAAACAATCCTTGCCCTAGAATACAAAATAAAACCACTATATCCATCTTAAATCGCAACGTTGCTGACTTTACTCACAAAAATATTCGCTTAATTGACAAAATTGCGAATTTAGAAGAAATCAAAGAATATTTAAAATAAAATTCCAATTATACTAATAATTACTAATCATACTAATTATTTGTTGAAATACTATAAAAACTAGTCTGTAAACCTATAAACCCTTAATTCCTTCACTTAAAAAACCCACAATCTCCATCTTAAATCACAACGTTGCTAACTGTATTTACAATAACATTTGCTCAAAACACAACTAGCCTACCTATTTGAAATTAAGAAGAAATCAAAGAGAATTTTAAATATACTTCCAAAGATCCTTAGTATTTACTGTAATACCATAAAACAAGTCTGCAGAATAAAAATAAAAATCCTTGTACCCAGAATTAAAAAATCATAAAAAAAATATATTTACTGTCTTAGCTGAGAAAGTAAGTTTTTGTCAAATGTTACAGACTAACTGATGCTCGGAAGTAGCGGAGTCAGGCTTTTTATTCTCATCACTCATAGGTACCTCGGCTTCAAGCCTTGCGCAACATTGCTTGTCGATGGTATTCCTTGGTCGCTGACCTCGCATGGGTGATCGTCCTCGGGCAATGGCCACTCTACTTCTCCCGCCGGAGTGATGTCTTAAACTTCCTGGGTAACTTTCCGACGTGTCAGACTTGTCAAAAAACGCATGCTGCGTGAATCCTTCAGATTAGAATCGTTAGAATCAAGGTAATGGAAAGAAAGTCGGTAGATGAGTTTAACACATTTATTTAACTAAAATGTACAAGATTTTATCTGCTGGCCTGAACTTATAACTAAACTACTGGCTGAAGATAAATCAAAGAGAGCCCTCATTGTGTTTAGTCTGCTCTAAACTAATCTCGCAAACAGAGACTGACTTATTACCTATACAAGACAAACTAGCATCTTCTCCCCTGATTACCCGAAGTCAGCAGATTTGTGCAGCCCATATAGCACACTCACTTTCATTGTGAATCCATACATGATTAATATTACTAATTAATTTATTACATATAGACCAGCCATTAGAGCAAAAAATTCATCAACTTTATTGAATTTCACTTTGATATATAGTTTCTTTGTTTTAAGTGGATGAAGCTGCCTTTAAAGAAGAAATTAAAGAATATAAATAAGAAATGAATATAGACCTTCTGAAAAAAATCCTTAGTATTTTCAGATGGGTACCTAATGGCTTTATGAACTTGCTTTGCAGCAATTCTAGGGCGTTTAGATCTACATAGGTCTGAGCAAATTTCAGAAGCTTTTGAAAAAATGTATTTCAACTCTTCTGCAGAATTTTGGCGTTGAGATTGACATATCTCAGTTAACTTACTTATGAGATCAAGTACTGCATTTACGTTCATGGTAACACACATTTTGCATATTTGTGTGGCATTTTATTGCACGCTGGTTCTAGTTTGGCTGAATGAGCAACAATCACCTCAAGAGTTACAATATAAGTTGGAGTAGTTGCGGCTGTGTACATAAGCGCTGGGAGGTTTGAATACAGGGGGGTGCAAAAACATCGGGGTTCTGGAATACCCCCCCCCTCCCAGGAAAAGTGGGAGATCCGGGAAATTTTCAAAAAATAAACCTCTTAAAAACGTGTTAAACTATCATAATATCACAGGAAACCTTTTAAGTTTTTTCTCTATGAAAGGTCCACTTAATCACAACTCTCTCTACTCCACACACCCCTGATATCGGGGTGTTACTGACTTACATATAGACAAACAGAGCTTAATGAAATTACTACTAAGAACATGAACAGATAAACACAACATATTAGTACAAGAATTTTGAGGTTATCCACACGAAACAACACTTGCAAATGACAAAAACCTGTCATCTGTCAGTTCGGGGTAGTTCACGAAATAGCCCCCTGGCGGTTAACAATGTAGTTGAGCCTTTGCCCCAACGTTTTTATGTACCTCAATAATGTTGTGATAGGTACTCGTAGTCTCGTAATATT
Organism: Philaenus spumarius; assembly: GCA_018207615.1. Lineage (NCBI taxonomy): Eukaryota > Metazoa > Arthropoda > Insecta > Hemiptera > Aphrophoridae > Philaenus > Philaenus spumarius. The sequence goes on from JAGFPH010000021.1 coordinate 921,902, forward strand.
GTTCTTAATGTTTTTGGTTCAATACAAAATACTTTGTAAAAAACACTTGTGGTTATTTAGTTTTTATAGAGTAATTTTTTCTGGGTTGCAACTGCACCGTCTTACACCTATCTCTCGGCGCCCTTGGCTGTGTACAGCTGATATGCTTTGGTCTAGGCATCCTGATTGTTATCACCTGAAATTTCTTTCAAAACTTGTATGATCTGTAAAAGTTTTCAGAAAATATTCTGATAGACTTGTATTTTGCTGACCAACGTGTTTCACAAAACAAAGATATGTGAGGAACCTTATTTCACTGTAAAGTAGGCCTACTTCTTCTAAAAAACTTAATGATTTTCTTTGTTGTACCGTACCCTCAGCATTTCGGACTTTGCTTACATCATTTAGGTCATTGATTACTAAGTTAAATGAGTGTCTTGCTCAATGGAAATATAACTCCATAGAACACTTTTCCCTGATCAGTTATTGAAGTGTGCATATATGACCGGCCATTGTGGAACAGCCATCATACTCTTGACCAAGTGTGTTCAAATCCAAACTACACTTCTATAAAAACTGAAGAATGGTTTCTGATATGGATTTAGCCTCTAGATCATGTAACAATGGTACATATCCTAGACATTTTTGCCAATAAAGAAGACGTAAATATATATTTTCAGGATGAAACATGGGTTAACGGGGGACAAGTGAAAAGCTAAAAGGATTAATTTTACTTATAGATAAATAAAGTGAACACAAGTAAGAAATTATCAAGTTAGTATTTTATTAGTTAACAGAAATTTAAATTATGATAAAAAGTGACAAATTCTATGCTGTTCCAGTGTCAACCTTTGTGGCGGATAGTTGAATCTTGTCTGAATTGGGCAAGGTGGTCTTGTCTGTTGATGGTGATTGAGTCCTGTATGGTTAATGGCGCTGAAATTAGTCGGCTAATTTTGTTGGTCTTGACGGTGTTGTGGTTGCTGTACATACGAGTTCTGTGAATTCGTTGGTAGTTAATTTCATTCCCAAGAGTTATATCTTCTTTATCCTCCCGCTGTAGGAATGCAGCAAAATCTTTGATTGGTGGTAATAGTTTGTACCCTCTGTACATCCTGGATCCGTTGATCGAATTGGGTTGTTAGGATTTAGTGATACCCTCTTCAGAGTACTCAGGAATCATGGACTTCAAGGTGAAGACTCTCTTAATTTCAAACTAACATTCCACATTGAACCATGTATGTTAACTACATAGATCCTAAAGTTGTTTAAGTGCTTTGTTTATGTGTAACGGGCCCCTCGGTGCCAGTCCGGCTCCTCCAGCGATGGCATTTTGCCTTGTTGGGTGTGCCTTCGGCTCAAGTGCGAGCCTACCGACATTGTGAGAATGCTTGGTGGTGAGAAGTTTCTTTAAAGAAAGCGATAAATAAGTATTTGATTTAACAACGTTTATTAATAATTCTTTTCTCTGTGCTGGTTCCATACTACATTTAACTATAACTAACACATGAAGGCAAAGGCAAAGACATCCCCTCACTTATATGAGTCTACTCGCGTAAGCGTTCACTCCCAGACTAGCTTAACATTTTGTTGGTTCTTACCAACTTTCCAACAAGCGCCCCCCCTTTAGTTTAACTATAAACTGTGTTCTCAGAAACTATACCAGGTCCGCTGTTACTAATTAATATAATTGTTACTACAAGGTGAAGGGCACCTGTCACACCTGTGTTTTACTGTGTTTTGTATACATTTATTATTATGACTGTTTCAAATCATCTGATGTTGACAACCTATTTATTGTCGAAATATGTAATTGAATAAATTTATTCCAAATAAAGATTGTGAAGGACCAAAACCAGGTAATAAACTTTGAAACTTAAATTGTCATACAAATACTTAAAACATTCATTAAGCTTACCGGTACTTTAGATTATATTTAAAATGATTTTATTGTTGTGTTTAATGTTTCTAAATTTAAACATTTTCTTTTCAATGGTTTTATTAGGTTGTTAGTAGGTCTTTTGTATAGCTTTGGCTTGATAAGGTTTGGTAAAATTTCTATTCTAACTTGGCAATTAGTTTTAACTTAGACATAGTGTGTTTGTACTATTTTATTTAAATTAATTTTCTACTGGTGCTAACAATCCCTCTGACAAAAGGATGAAAGCTCCTCATAATGCCACAAGTAAGCAATGAAGATGATTTTGTCACTTGTCTTCCAGTCAAAATGTATTAATGATTACCACTAATAGATGTATTGGGCTTATCACAAATGTTCCAACGGTCACTAAAATGTAAATCGTTAAATGTAACAGTATCCTACGGCCAGGCACACACATTTAGTGACTGCAGTTGACATCATGTAAACCGGCTTATTGGTATGCTAGGCTATGTCTGTTGTAGAAGGAGGTGCTTCACTCTAAACACTTGGTGACTGAAGTACAATTATTCCATTTAAATGTCTGGGAAAATGCACACTACGGTATCTAACATTTTTACAAATATTTTACTGTTTTTACACAATACTATAGTGTAAAAAGCACAATAGAATGGGAAGAATGTTTGTTATGCTACTTTCCAAGACTACTTTCAGGATCTAGGTATATGATTATTTGTCTATGTTATTATAATCTTGTAAAAGTGCCAATTGATATCATGCCTGCTTTTCAAATTTATTAATTCCAACCGCCGTGAAAATGTTTTTTTCTCTGAAATCATGATTTCTATATAATTTAGATACTTAGTAATTTTAGTTCTAAATATTAAAATAATTAATTTTTTCCCTGAATGTAATAATAAAGTATACCGTACTTAAGTATTTAGTTTGGTGAATACCATTTCTAGAGGTGAGGTTTTTACTATACCTTAACCCAAAATTTTAATATATATGTTAAGTTTTTAGAAAGACATCTAACAAAAAGGAAAGTATTTTATACCACTTTTTTACCAGCTAACTCAATTTCTTTTGGTGGTCAATTATTCAATTGTATTGAGCTTAAACCAGTTTTTTAACTTGGTAAACATGCGGTATGCATTCTAAGCTTTTTGAAAATAACAAAAGTCTTAATCTAGAAACTAAGAGATTTTATAAGTATTATGACTTAAAAGAAACTTATTTTAAAGTATCAATGTTCTTTTAAAAATCTCTAGTTTTTAAAGGAACTTCAGTTTTTTTGGATAACTTATTGAATTGTTTTAATTGTTTATACCAATATTTAATGATGTATTCTTATAATTTATTTTAATGTCTAAACAACGATGAAACTATAAACTCAGTATGAGGATCTAACATGCAAACCGTGTTTTGTCACAGTTTGCGTACTTTTCAGGAAACACAAAAAACTGTTTTAAAAGGTTTTGGATGGAAAGATTTTATTGAATTTTTTTTAACTTTTCAATGCACTGATAGAAAAATACCCAATATGGTTTTATATAGTGATATAATAATTTAATTATTAAAAAAAATCAATAAAGTTTGGACATAACACGTTTTTCACGAACCTTTTGGATGAAACATGTTTTGAATGGAATGCACTTGGACAAAACGCGTTTTGAAATGAAAATATGTTTAATGTTAAGTTGAAATCTTGATTAAAAATAATTCTTCTAAACATTGACTGAGCAACTTTCATGTCATCTGAAGCTTGGCCATTGTACATAACCCAGAGCTTTTTTATTGATAGGTCACAACTGAGGTAAATTCTCTTAGATTTGTTCCTGTTGTAGTGTGATTCTGTACCTTTAAATTTGCTTATAAATTCCCTTACTTTTTCCTTTTTCAAGTTGTTCCGGTCACCTACTCTGTTTCCTCCTCTTTTCTCTTCGATAGGCTCACTACAATGCACTTTGTTTACTACCTATATTTTTTAGCCTTGTTCGGCCTACGCCTGACACAATATACAAAAAGAACTTTTTGCAAACTTGAATTTTACCAAATTGCAATGTTGGTAAAAAGTAAGAAACATTGTATTCGTGTTCCCCGCCTGGTTTTTGTCTCTTGTTAGTAGATGCAGGCCTTGCCCTTCGCCGTTTTACTTTTTTTGTAGAGACTAAAGTAGCAACTATGCTATCTTGCCTCTGTTTGTCGGGTCTCTTATAAAAGTTAGAATAGAATATTTTATAATCCCTAGGCCTAAATTTAATGCAGGCAAACTTATCGTTGTCATGTTTACATGGTTCAAAAAGTAGGTGTTTGGTGCAGCATACCTAGCTTCTTTCAATGGTTTCCTTTTACCTCCAGAGAATTTTCTCTTTCTGCTACCGACACTGTGTTCACCATCAATCACTACACTTCCGTCTTCATCACACATTGTTCCCTAATTTTTCAATTAACATTACAAAAATACTAATTATTAGTGATAAAACACTGAAAGGCACACTTTGATTAACAACAAAGAGGTTAGGAAAGCTCTAAAAACTATAACAACAGACAAGGAGTCATGTGACCAAAAGGGCTGCCTCCATTGGTCAGCTGGACAAAGCACGGTTTGCATTACAGCCAGCTGAGGACAAAACACATTTTGCATAAACACCCAGTTTTCAAAATTAAATTTAAATAGGAGAAAGCTTCTTTTGACTGAAAAGCAATGTTGCTTCAAGTGGAAATGAAGCAGATGAATTCTAATCAATCATTAGCTCAGTTTTCAAAAAACATGGACAAAACACTGTTTGCATGTTAGCTCCTCCTATAGCTGGGGCAGTTTTACATACAGTTAACCAAATGGCTGAATTGATAGTATGAACGGTAATAATTTATAGACAACAAAGAATAATATTATAAAACAAATAACATTTATTTTTAAGCATAACATCACAAAATAATTTTGATTACATCATATTTGCACAATGCTCTTCTTAGTAAAAGTAAATTAATAGTTTACATTATAAATAATTTCCGATAAACAAAATAACATCAATGTAATACATCATAGACTTAGACTATATTGTGCCTTAATAGGTAAATAAACTTGTTATGAATAGGCCTACATTAAATTTGATAAAATAAAACATTCTAAAATGTATCTGTAAAACAAATTCCCCTCATCTGTACAGCATATTTATCACTTTAAAGATTCAACTTCTTTTTGAATGTTGTTTCTAGCCTGAGCCTCATACTTCTCACGAAATTCTTTGGTAGCAAAAATATTTGGAATTTGTAAGAAGTTTTGCAGAACCTGGAAATATAAATAAAGTGTATTTATTAGTAATATTTAAACACAATTCAAAAATAAAAGGTTGAATTATTGGATAGGTTTATAGTTGGAAACATGGCAGGAGATAAAAAATTTCAATGAATGCCATTTAAATAAGTTTGAATTATTCTAGTATAACTATTTCTGTTCCCGACTCAATTTCCAGTAAGTTCGTTGTATGTCATAGCGATTAGAATTCATGATAATGGAGATAACAAGCAGGAATAAACAATCTTCAGTCTTTCTTCAAATGCCGAGGTTTGTGTTTTTTCAATTTCTGTTATTTCCTTATATCAACAATACAACACATTTTAAGTACAAGGAAATTGTGCCCTCACAATATAGTAAGCGATATAAGATATGTCAATAAACAAGGCTAAATAAATTTGCTACCAGTAAATCCAATGACATTCTCAGTAGTGTCCCTTCCCAAGTTATGCGCACCCGTTGAGTGTGTAATATGTAGTATGTTTTTAGTGTTTTAATGTTTAACGACCTCTGCTTAATGAGGATTCTGATGATGGGACATAAGTTGTGAAACACGTAAAAAGAAAAGAAAATATAAGTTGCAAACGGAGTAAGTACATTAAAACTTATGTATACAAATTGTTGACTTAGATGCCTGTACTCTAAAGCGAGTTTTAGATTACTTTGGTGTAAAGCCTTTTTATATGGCGAATTAAAAGAAGAAATCTACATGTATCATCCAGAAAAGGTTTCATGATGGAACAGGTCGTTTCTGCAAGTTAAATAAAAGTTTTTATGGACTGAAACAAGCTTTAATAAATTGGGATTATAAAAATTCAACATTTTGAAAACTTTTAGATTTGAACACATCAATGATGATCTTTGTATTTATTATAATGAAAAAAGTCTGTGGCTATACTTTTATATCGACGATTTCTCTCCCTGACATCAGTTTTGCTGCAAATTATTTGAGAAGGTTCTACAGCAAGCCAATGGTAAATCACTGAAAGATGGTAAGAAATTCTTTACTTATTTGAAAGGAACAACTAAGTTTTTAATCTTCTTTAATGGAAACAGGACACTTATAGCTACACAGACTCAGGTAATGGAGGAGATACTTTTACTGGTCATTCAACTAGTGGAGTACTTATATGACAAAGTATCTTCAGCTAGTAAATAAAAACAAGATGACATTCATTTGATAGGCCTATATATTTCAAGTCTGATTTATATGAAGTGCATGTATATAATTAAAAGCCTTATACAATTTAGAAATTGATATGAAGCTCTCTTAAATTGTATTCCTCGTTAAAAAACCTTTTTTAAAGCTGTGTACCATGAATATTTGTACCTGAACAAAGGCTTTTCGTTTACAAAAGGCTATTAAGTTTAATGAATTGAAAGTAAATATATATGTTGAAGTAAAGTTGAGTATAATTAATATTTAAGTAAAACTTGTCTTAGGTACTTTCCGCTTTAGAATATAGTTATCATTTCCATGCATGCGTATGGATACTTTGTCAGTCAATGAAATTCTTAAATTATTGTATTTGCCATTGTTAACAAATAAACAGCGCATTAAAATTGGTTTCTGTAAGGGCACATCAAATTATTAAAATATGAAAAAAAAAACCCATTTTCACATTTATCATTATTGCATTCTAAACGTACACATAACAAACTTAATATTGAGGTTATTTTAAAGTTTTGAGCAAATAAAAATGTTGTGTACACTACAAAATTCTTTTATAGTTTCAAATATAAATCTTGAATTAAGACTGAAGCCATATTATTTCGTAAATGCAAAACCCGTTTGGACAGAAAAACGTTTCAACAAATCTTTGTTTTGAAAACAAAACTTTTTGTATCTAGGCGCTAAGATTGTCAAATTTGAAGTTATTTATAACAATTAATGTTTTATATTATACAGTTAAAAATGGATTAACAATTCAATTTTGAAGCCATAAAATTTGACACAATCTTGTATTTTCATTAAAACATAAAATTACCTTTAATCTTAAATTTTTGTACAAAGTGACTGGAAGAAAGGAATACTCTTCTTGTACTTTTGAAGCATAGTCTGCATACTCTTCAGGTTCTGAGCCTAGTATAACCATGTCTAAGTCTAGAAAATAGTGTTTATCTTCATTTCCAAAAAGGCCATCAATTTTGTTTTCATCGGTGCTACTTGTGTCTGCGGTCTCCAGTAAACTTATTACTTCGGTGTACACTGGATTTTCCTGTTAATTATTATAATGCAATTAGTACGGTAGTCTACAAGTTCATATTGCTTAGCATACTAGGAGATTTAAAAAAAGGAAGATCTATAATACTTTCAGATAAAAAGGGCACTTTAAAAATTTTCAGAAAACTATCAACAAATAAAAATATAGTATAATGTGATAATAAACACTAATAATATGATATGAAAATGAATGCATTTTAGATAGATTCGGAAGAAAGACTACATTTTTATCTATTATATGTTCGGAAATTTGCCATCATTTGGGTATAAATAAAATAATACTCAACGTTTCAAAAGTAAAAACCAACTCTTGTTATCAAGTGAAATTCTAAAGCTAACACATACATAAATTAAACAGGAATTTATCCGTTTTACCTACAAATTCAAAATAAAATAATAAAAAGGAGGAAAGCAGAACTAAAGAGAGATTTCAAAAAAACTTTAACTAAATACAAACTTAAATAAGAGAAAACAATGAATGTATTTTCTACATTCAGAAACGATGACAAATGTCCGAACAAGTATAAAACAAATATATAGCCTAAATATATTTATTTATGTCCTTGTATAAATATGAAGAATCCAACATTAGAAACAAACTTTAAAACCAGGAAAAACTACTTATAGTAGTTGTTACCAATGTGCAACTTCCAGTAAAATTCCACCTAGTTTTTCGTTTTATAGGTAGACCTACTAGACTTCAAAATCATCGTCAACTCAAAAGTTTATACAATATATAACGTTTTATAGGCATGATGACTGCAGAAATTTTGTACAAAATACATCCAGGGTAATAAATAAAATATTTATCTTTATATAAAATAATAAAGATAGTAAATCTCTTGGCCGAGTTAGTTAACAAAATCGGATCAAAGAGATAGAAATAGAAAGTTTTTTTGTGAAAACCGAAAAATAACTATAACTCATTTAACATAAAAATATTGCACCCGATTAAAGTTAAACCCACCTAAGACTAGTACCAAAAACTTTTGTTAGAAAGATTAAAGGTTGGAAAATATAGGGATTGAATTACAAATTCATAAATTATACAAATTATATCTGCAGGGATCCATATGATCAGTCTGAGTAGAATTTTCTGCCAATCCTAGTGTACCCCTTATATTTGAGTTCCTCCATTCTCGAGACCTACTTCAGTACTCCGCGTCAACAAACTCAAATATAAGGGTTACGGTAGGATTGGTAGAAAATTGTACTTAGTCTGACAAATTCATAATTCATTTTGTAGCAAAGTATCAGATCCATTCAAAGTTATGGTATTAGTATAAACTTTTTAAATATTATCTAAAACTTTGTCTAAAACAATTTTTGATATAATCAAGAGGTAACTACTTCAAATATTTTCCCCATATTTGTTGTGTAGGTATCACATGCAATTGCATTCAATTGCAAACAAAAACATAACCCAAAATATTAGAAATAAACTTAAATCAGCTGATGTTTATCTGATGTTAGGTATCGCAAACAAAATATTCTTCATTTAATAATATTACATTCTCACACGACCTCTATAAAATAGTCGAGTAAATTTATCATTTTTCTTCAGAATAATTTTAAACTAAGGTTTTTTTCACAGGAAGCTTAGTTGTGCCATTCTAAATGATACCTGAAAAGTACCTTACTCCTATATTGTACACATCCTCCATTTTAGCCCCAGGGGTGTGGGGATGGCTGGAAAACTCCAACTAAAGTACCTAGGCAAGTATGGTATCTTTTTATATGTATTTTCTTACACTGAACCAAATGAACACACAACCATGCCAATACAACTAATAGTTTATAAGTTACTTGGGGTTATATACAGGGTTGCCAAATTTTCTTTAAAAAAAATCGGGACCTAGGGGGGGGGGGTATGGAATACCCCCGGGCATTTTTTTTTTAAATGTATCTTTGAATATGACATTTTACGCTACTCTAGTGCTTAAAATTTATTATTTTTTATTTTTTATTATTAATTTTACTTTTAGACTATTACGGTACTTCAAAACTCAAAAGTTTCATTTTTATGACCTAATAAATACAAGCAACAATACGATATATTATTGTATTGATTTCCCTGCTTTTTAATACTATTTTTCTAGAGCCAGGGGTGTAAGTGCACCCTCCTGCCGGCGACCATGGTATCAAACAAATTAAATAAAAAGTATTTAGTTTTTTATAAGCCCACCATCAATACCTCTTTTTTGTATTAGGTACTAGTTTTTTGTAGCTTTGCTATAAATGATTCTTGTATTATGTGTCTGATGATAATATTATATTGTTAAAAAGGAAGAATAAAATCCAAAACACAAATTTGATAAAACAAATTAGGTAACTTATTATTTATTTTACATTAATATTTTGTTCTGTTAAAATTTTGAACATAATAGGCCTACTTCGGAAGAAATCATTTGTAGGTTAGTTTAGTTTTTTTGTTTCCAGTCGTACTTCTTCTGACTCTGAGCAGCATCAATTAGTTTCTTGTAATTTTTGAAATTTGAAACAAATTCTGAGCATGTCATACCCATATTTAATGAAATCATAATTTCTGCTGTTATCAGATTAACAGAACAGAGATTTCTAGTTTTAGTCCACATCAACGAAATTATTTGGGAAAACACCCTTTCAACATAGGCGTTGGATGGAGGAATGGTAAGGGCACATGAAACTACTTTTCGCAGTTCTACTAGCTTATTTTCCTTTTTTAAATGACTAACGAGACTTGTCCATTTTTGCTCAACTGTGTAATCTTCTGATTTTACAACAACATGCAAACATAGCTTAATTCAACTATACTCACCAAACAAGTTATCTTCAGCTACTTTGCTCGTGCAAAATGTGGCTAAAAGACTTTGTCAATTTTAAGTTTTAAAAAATCGGGACAATTAGAGTCCCGATTGTAGTTACGTCGGGACGCGGGAAGCATCTTTAAAAGTCGGGACTGTCCCGGCTGAATCGGGACGGTTGGCAACCCTGGTTTTATATAAAAAAGACATAATGTTGAGGTATAAAACTACTTACACATAATTTTATTATGAAATTTTTTATAATAAATGTTGGTGTAAATGTTGTTAAAAACATCTATATAAGTATAATACTGCATTATAAAGCTACTTTATATTATAACGTAATTAAAAATTATCATAAAAATACAAGGTCTAAGATATTGTAATCTTAAAAATTTTAACAATTAAAATTTTGTAACAATTGCTTCAATCATCGTAGGTACCATGTTCATTATATTGTTGGGTTTCTTCTTTAGTATTTTCCTACTTCTTTTATGCTGATGATCACTGCTTTTTGGGAGATTCGCTCTAATGATACAACATTCAAACACAATAGTCCATGACCATTTTTACATGCTAGACAGCAACGAAACCCTAATTTTCTAAACCCACAGGCATTGCCACAGCGTTTAAAGCACAAACAGAACATCATGAAATTTCTGGGTCAAGGGATTTGGTTGTTCGTACTGGAATTAACATAATGTCTTTCAAAACCCAACCCATTCTTTAGGCTTTAAGTCGTTTCCAAGCCATAAATTAATCTTGTGCTGTACTTTAAGTGGGAAACTCATTTGGTGAAGGTTACATAATAACAGTTATCTAATGAAGTTTTTTCAGGTGAGGTACTGTACCATAAATTTCCAAAAAAATTTTACATCATTCTTAGCTATCAGTGCATGAGAAACATTCTTTTGGAAAACATTTTATGGCATTTTGTAAGGCAGGATGTTTTTTGAGAAATTTCATGCCTGCTAATTTTCCTTTTTGAAACATAGCAAATGTTCTATCACAGATAGAAAACGTGTGTAAGTGTAAAATGTGCCTTCTTTGCATATTATATGCCTTTCAAAATCTTTGTATCTTTTGCTTCATCATGTCTTTTCCTGAACCCAATGCCTTCAAGAAAACATTTTGATATTATAGACCAGGCAAAGTACTGAAAAATAAATAATTCGACCACGCAGCTGGACCGCTGACGTGAGTTGAGCAAATTTCCAAAATTAAGTTTATATACCTATGTTTTAGGGTTTCAACCAACAATTTGGCAAATAGGTCTACTCACGAAGGCGTTGAGCTGTCTGTGTGTACGCAATATATTAGTAGAATTTGTTTCCTCCTAGTGGCCTCGTGAGTTTGCACCACTTGGCTTCGAACCGGGTACTTTTATGGTATTTTACGTTTTGGTCGATTTTGGGGGAACCAAGCGAGCTATAAGGTCGCGTAAAAAAACAAAATGTGCAGAATAACATCCTACATTTATATTTTTTAGAAATAACTCTAAAACAATTTAATTCTCGTAGTAAAAATCTCAAAATGTAGTTACTTCCGGTCAAAAAACGTACTTCCGGTTGTTGGATTTTTTGGCTAACGAACTCGTCCGAGTGACATAGACAACCAACACGTGTACCAAATCGGACTTAAAATGCGGCCACTAGAGTGCGAACACATATATACATATATATAATATACATATATATATATAAATATATATATATGAATTTTAATGACACCCCAAAACGTGTTCTGGGGACCATGATCGGTGCTCATTTGCTACTCCCGACCTTGGGTCTCACCATAAGGGACACTGCAATAGCTCATTTTTCCTATGGAAATTCGCTAATAAATGTTTACCTACAGCTCCGATTTGGATGCAGTTTTCTGCATCGTGTTCAGAAAAATACCAGGAAAAAGTCTACATATGACCAGTTTTGCTAGAAAGCGGAAATGCATCTCGGGTGCATAAAGTGCATACATTTTTTTGAAACCTCTGTAAATGGATGAAAATCCGTGAAAATCAGTACTAGCAGGTTTTTGGGGGCGCTGATCTTGTTTCTGACAATGTGAAATGCCCCCGGTGAACCTGGGGATTGCGATGGGGGAAAATTTGTAAAGTTGCGACAGAGACTTGAAAGTTTCCTCTCGAGGGTTTTAGGGGGCGCTGATTTCATTTCTGACCATTCGAAATGCCTCGGGTGCACCGGGGGGCTCTGGGGGGGTTTGCATAATCTTTTTTTTTCAAAATTTGAATAAACAAGATTTTTTCAATGAATTACATGAACGATAAAACTCAAAACCACCAGCAGCGTATTTTCTTCTTCTCTTGATGTACAGCTTTGTAACGGACTCTGAACGAGCAAGCGAGCAGTATTATTCAATACTTCTACTTTTTCTCTCTATCTCTCTTCGTCTTTCCTGTGACCCCTCCCAACACTTCAGAGCTGTCATGGGAACTGGCCTAATCCTCACTATATGCCTTTAACCCTCCAAGTGCTGACTATAAATATTGCTCTTTAATGCTAAGGGTTTTTTTGGTTCCATGCATGCTTATTAACTAAAATCATTATAAAATACTAACTGACAGTAAAGTAAGACTTATTATACATAATTTTAATCACAATTACGTGCTCTTTACAATAAATGGCTTTAAGAGGCTTACCTTATAATTTTTATCCTTTTTTTTTTGTTGACCAAAGTAGAAATTAAAAAAAAAATTGTGTTCTAAAACCACTAACTCTCAAAAAATGTAAAAAAAGTAATGTAGAAAATCCAATATAGCCAAAAGTTGCACAATTTTATGGTGAATAGAAATATACATAACACTACTACTTTGCTGTAAAAAAAACTTTTTGTCTATAAAAAAATGGCTTTTCTACACAAAGAAGAAAAACTTGCCCCTAAAGTTATAAAAGTACTGTCTAGGCCCAATATTTATGGTTTTAATTTGTTATAAAGGAATAACACACACAATATAAACAAGAAAAAAATTATTTACAGTTCAGAGTCTCTAAACGTCACTATTTTCAAACGCACCTCTAACAGCACTTGAATTGCTAAGTTCACTCATTATTACTTCAAAAATGAATAAACATTTACAAAAACAAATAAAAATAAACTGATCTAAACTGAAACTAAAAATGAATAACAACTAGTGGATAAACAAACAAAATCCGAGTTCCGAGCGTCTATCTACGCGTACTACACGACTAGATAATTGATTTGACAACTCTGCCGAAGTTTTGTTTGAGTCGATATCGCTATGAAACTCAGAACTATAAGTGACTCTTTCCAAACACAACCATACATAGAAGTATTCGATTGTATTAAAAATGGCGGCGTCGTACATATTTACAAAATGTGTTGCGCAAACATCGCATATGCTATGTTAGCACCGTAACACAACTTTTATACATCGCATATGCGACGTTAGCACTTGGAGGGTTAAGTCGTCGTCTCAAAATATTTCAAAACCTTATGTTTTTCCCCTATCGGTCCTGACTCCTCGGAGCCCCCAGCGCATCGGGGGCGTTTCTCATAGTCAGAATTGAAATCAAGTCTCTGTCGCAACTTTACAAATGTCCCCCCCCCCATCACCCCCCGGTGCACCGAGGCATTTCACATGGTCAGAAATGTAATAAGCGCCCCCAAAAACTCCCGGGTATCGATTTTCATGGCTTTCCATCCATTTTTAGAGGTTTCAAAAAAATTAAGCACTTGTGATGCATTTCCGCTTTCTTCCGAAACGGGTCATATGTAGACTTTTTTCTGGTATTTTTCTGAACACGATACAAAAAACTGCATCTAATTCGGAGCTGTAGGCAAAAATTTATTTCTTCGGGTCAAAATCGTACTAGTTTGCCTGGTCTAGTACTGCAGTTCGAGCTTTAATGATTACTAAAAGGTAAATATCCTCTTCAACAATAAATGTACAATTAATTGGGATTAGTGTTTGAAGTGATGAATACTATTTTGACAATAAGAGCACCAGCATCATCTTCTAATTTATTCACACATATATTGATGGTTTTCAATTTGTCTCTGAGAAAGAGTCAACCTAATTTTGTTATTTGCTTTAGCGAGTAATTTCTTTTAGCTCATGGTGCAGTCATGGATTCATGAAAAAAAGAATGAAATCCTACTTTCCAATAATGAGCCCATTTCACATCTGTTCATTATCACTTGTCCCATAGTACACTAAACTTGTCATTTATCACTATTTGAATAATACAGACAAAAAGGGTAGGTAGGCAGGCCTACAGTAAAACTTTTTTAATCTGAACCCCTGTAATCCAAACGTCCACTAATCCGAATGCCATAGGAGTGAAATTTAAAAAAAATTTATCTAGTGGTTGATATGCTGAGCCATCGCTTCTAAAGTAAACGTTGTATGAATTCCCTTGAGCAATTCGAGATATACAAGAATTATAAAATTGACAATAACATTTTATTAAATGAAAAACTTAACTTTGATTCCAACGCATTGTTTGATATGTTGTTGGAGATAAGCAACCCCCTCCATCGATTAGCGTGATTGACCATCTCATCCGCAGTACGTATTGGAATGTTTTGCCCAACCAGTCGAAGATTTTTGAATTGACTGTTTTATCTTTTTTAACTAATGTATCGTGTTATTTATTATTGTGTTGTGTTAGTGTACTGTAATGAGTGTTTCGTGTTAACAAGTGACAAAGGATATCCTGTTGAAAAATACTTGAAAATGGCTGAATAGCTGAAACGGCCAATTGTATGACAGCAAATTGAATATTGTAGACGGTAAGTCAAAATATATATTTCTTATATCAATATTCGGAATGGCTACAAACAAACGTTTTGAGTTGTTTTTTCATTGAACACACTACACAAAAGGGGCGGAATCAAAGTCAATGACCTCTCCTCTCCCTTACTTTCGACCCTACAATATCTCGCGCTACTGCCAGTTGCTCTCAGCTATCACAGTGAAAGGTGTGTTGTTGCTTTTTGGAGCGTGTACATGTCTTAGTTGCGCAGTACAGTATACAGTAATTGTGCGTACAATTGTATATAGTGTGTTGACTGTTTGTCGTAACAGTGATTGTGTAAATTCAAATGGCATCAAAATCATCCCTGAAAAGGAAACATAACACTTTAAACATGGACAAAAATAGAAATCATAGGAAGGCTTAAGAAATGGGAAAGTGGAGTGTCGATAGCCCGAGAGTATGGTGTAGGTAAGTCAAAAATTACCGATATTAAAACCAAACAAGATACCATAATGCAGAACCTACATAATGTAAACAAGACGGTAATGAAGGGCCTAAAAATAGGAAAACCTTGAAAACAGCCAATAATATACCTCTTGAGAGTGTTTTATATTTTTGTGGTTTACACAAAGAAGGAGCTTGGTTGAACCAATATCAGGTCCACTTCTTTGTGAAAAAACTCTTTTAATAAAAAAACTCAATGGACCTCTTGACGTTAAGGCTGGCAGTGGTTGGCTGAGTAAGTTTAAGCAACAAAAGCCACAATAAACGATGAACGTTTGAAGAGAAAAAATAAAGTAAGTACAAAAAAAATAGATAACGTGAGGAAGAAGAGTCTTTATCAGAGAAGATGAGTATGAAATTTCACTCCATGACTCTGATAACAATTTAGAAGGCCTCATAAAATATACTCAATTCCAAAAATCTGACTCTGAGCAAGAGGATGAGGGTGAAGGAAATGTATGAATACGGACAACATACAATATAATCAAACATACGTAATTGTTGAATACGAAAAGGGATTTTCCCTGGTATTGTGACACAAAGGAAAAGTACAAAATTAAAAGTAAGCACCTTGAGTATGTGTGGTTTAACTGGAAATGGCCTGTTCTAGAGGACAAACTCTGGTATCTTTAAAACGATATCAAAGAAATAATCCAACCACCAAAGTTTGTATCTGCTACATCACCTACATCTTTAGGAGTTTACACTATACCTGATATCGAAAAGTAAGAAGACCTGATTTGGTCTAGCCTACTCAAAAGCCAAGTCTTATATCATGAATTTATAAATGTAAAAGCCAAGTCTGTATTTGATAATGTATTTTCCATAGTTAATGCCTAGGTTCTCTTAAAATAATAA
>JAGFPH010000021.1:938175-961535 GCA_018207615.1 Philaenus spumarius
TTTCTATTAAGAAATAATGTATTTTCCATAGTTAATGCCTAGGTTCTTTTAAAATAATAATGTTTTTTCCATAGTTTAGGCATAGTTTTTATTAAGTAATAATGTATTTTCCACAGTTTAGTTTCTTTTTAATAATAATGTTTCTCCAATGTTTACTTTCTTTTTAATATTAATTTTTTTCCATTATTAAGTTTATTTTTAAATGTTGTTCATTGACTGGAATGATTGTGTTCATTAACTGATTTTCAGTGTTCATTTACTTGGAATTTGATACAATGTCATGCTTCAGAAATCATATTAAAATACATTCATATCTTTAAAAGTTTATAGTTTTGTATTGTTTCCAAAAGTCCTAAACACTCAAAGAAGTCCACAAATTTGGTAATATTGAACTTTGTTGTTTAAAAAGGTACTGTATAGGTAGAAATTTGTCAAACATGATCAAGCTATTTGATTCAAACTCTCTCTCAATCAGCCAAACTGTTTATTCATTGGTCAGATACCCTACACAAAATTAAACACTAAATAAAGCTTTTCTAACAATAATTAATTCTTAATTATATTTTTTAATTAGTTTCTTTAACCCTAGAACCGGCAGATCGCACGAAACGTGCGATCATGACAACACATTTGTAACGCGTGATTGTATTGAATATTTGACCCACTAAAAATCTTCCAATCTCAAAAAGACAAACACCATTGGAAAGGTAATGTTTCAAACTTTATTTTTTGTATTTACAATTTCTTTCTAAAACGTATATTTACATACGTAATCATCGTTGCAGTTTATTAGTTTTCTACAAATCAATCGGCGCCCGAAAATTCATACAAAACATAACGAAATAACTCAACTTTCGTCAATCTCTAAAACCCGCCCAGTAGGTTGTCTTAGTTAAACCTATGTACCAATGGATTCATCACAATTTCCCCTATCCAAAACTTTCATCCAATCAAAAATCAGACCAATAGTATTGAAGTTAGAAGGGGTTTTGTAGACCCTTGCAATTTTGCAGTTTTCCAACCAATAAACAGCGTTATTTATTTCACGTGAGATCTGTATGACCTCAATTGTTTTTTATAGATATTTTGGTATCTTTGTAAAGATAATTCTTCAAGCTAACTTCCCCTGTAAACCAAATTTGCTATATTTGAACAGTTTATTGTGTAGGACCGTGGGAAAGTGACTGATAATACGGTCTCACCTAACGTTCAAATCTGTAGCGTAACGGACTTTTTCAACATAGGGAGACATACGAGAATGCGCGCGCATCTTGTACAGACGAGAGTTTTCTATATTTTTCTAACTTTTGTTATTCAAATACTTCTAAGTCAAACACTTTTATGAAAAGATAATTTACAAGTATACAGTTCAGTTCTTTGATTTATTCTCTACACTTTGTTATAATAATATTTTATTTTTGGGCACAGCATATATTAGTAAATTACGTTTCTAACTTGGCATACTTTTGATAGCAGACTTGTAGTAAGAACATAAAATCTCGTGTTTTCAAAATAAGAAATTTGAAAATGTTAAATGTTTTTATACAGTTCTATTTAGAACTAAATTACGAAACTTTTTTACATTTATGGAAAAAATTACAAAAAATTTTTACTACTTTTTATGTAGACTTAAAGTTGAACTTTTATTTTTCGTAACTGAACATTTTTTGTTTCTTGAGCTAATAACTTTCTAAGTTTTACATCTATAATTTTTTTACTGGCATATACAAATTCTTTGAATCTTTCTCTACAAAAAAGCTACAGAACACTTTTGGATTGGGGTTCATTTACTATTTTTGGCGAATTTTTGAATAAATGCTTGCACACGCCAAAAAATCCATTTTCGTTAACATTGCCGGTTCTAGGGTTAATTATAATATTACTTATTGCTTAAAACTCACTCACGTAGTTTAGAAAAACCTTTTTTTATGAAGTAGAGAAACTGCAAACCCATACACTTCAATTACGAACAGTACCTAAGCTATTAAATTATTTGAATTGAGAAAAATATTACAAAATTGTGTATGCTATGCACTACAATGAAATGAAATGAATTTAATAATATATTATTAATGACCAGTACTGCTTTAAGTACGGTACCGGAACTGAAAGTTTTGCTGATCTTTAAGGTTTGTAAAAGTTTGTGTAGTAAATTTTCCCAAACTCACGTTCCTATTTATTTTTATCAAAAGAAAGTCTCAATGTGAGCCTAAACACTTATTTTAAAATTATATTTGAAGAGAAATGTATTTTGTTGAGTTCATAACTTAGAATTAAATAAGTTAATACTTATAATTAACGGATTAAAATGAAAATCTATTAGAATGCTCCCTATTCGAGGCTAATTTATGATCTATAAAGTCTCAATCCCTTATCTAAATATTTTAATTCATAAATAGAGGCTATTGCTTTTTTGTGCAGGCTTAACAAAAGCCAATAATTTATCAATTAATTGTATTATTATTATGAACTGCGCGCTCCTCACGCCAACCCCGTTGGAACCTTCTATACACATAATCACGTTATGTTTTCTTTATAATAATGGTTTAGGATTAATAATAACCCCAAAGAAAAGATGGTAAATAATGTTAAAAGTCCAAATCAAATTATTTTGTATATTTTATAACAGCAGTTATAATAAAGGTTAAAAGAACCAGCAAGGTTCAAGTCTACACTTGAATAAAACCTAACCTAAAAGTTAGAAATACAATAATAATTACTTCAAAGTTTGAAATCAGCTGTTAATGGAAATATTAGAACAAACAGCTGTTTTATCTGTTATTTTATTCAATTTGTTGATATCTATGGTAATGAATGCAAATACATTATAGAAATTTGCCTACTTAGTGACTTTAAAGGTGGTATATAAAAGAAATTCAGGGTTTACATAGGCGAAAAGAGCTACTTAGCACATTTTTGTAGACATAAGACCTAGCGCATTCGATTCCTGACGTTAAAAAATCCTTATATGCAAATTTTCATCCAAATCGTTAGAGCCGTTAGCGAGATCCCCGAAATAAATTTATATACAAGAATTGCTCGTTTAATAAGATATCATATTATATTATGCAATTTAAAGCATAATACTACACAGCGGAGGTGTACGTGAAAAATAATTTAATTTAGGCTAATCTATAAGATTAACCTAATATATACAGGATGTTCATTTGAAAACTTCAAACTCGTATTAAAAGACTTATAGCCCAAGTAAAAAAATTCTGGAAACGGGAGTATATAGTACTAATTGGGGGAATAATACAAAAATATTTTCAAAATGGGGTGCTCACCCCCATGCACCCCTTATCCAAAGTCAAAATTTTGAAATGGCAACTTATACCTTGCAACACCTCAAATTGAAGCTCATACAAAATGCTGTATTTTGGTGAAACAAAATTGAAATCGGCCAAGCCGTTTGGTATCAGCAGCCAATAACATTATTTCTTACACAACAATTACTAACTACTACTTACTGCTAGTAACAACAAAATTACTCACTGAATACTGTTGTATATCCTTTGTAAACTTCAAATCAAATGTTCAAATTGGTAGCCATTGTTGTTCATGCAATAAAATAACCTATTTTAAAATTCTTGCCTAATCTTTCTAAAAGTTTCTCTGGTTAAGCTCCTGCACTCAGCAGTGATCCTGTTTTTCAAGTCTTGATCACCAGTGGGAGTGGTTTTAAAAACTACTGATTTTAAGTGACCCCACAAAAAAATCTAAAGGTGTTAGGTCTGGAGACCTTGCCGGGCACTCAATTGATCCTCTTCTACAGATCCAGTGCTTCGGGTAGTGTGCATTCAGCCATTGTCGTACAGGAAGAGCATAATGTGCAGGAGCTCCATCTTGTTGAAAATAAAGCATATCCGCAGCTAAATTTACCTCGTTTTCAAGTGTTTCACAATAAGAGGGTGAATAGTGTTTTCTAGCAAATCTAAGAACAATTCTCCATTTAAGTTTCCATCAATAAATACAGGTCCAACAATAGTGTTGCCAAGTATTCCTGCCCAAACTGTAATTTTTCAGGCCATTGGGATGGTCCTTCAACAAATACATGTGGGTTTTGGTCTGACCAAAATCGGCAGTTGTGTTTATTAACAAAACCATTAAAATAAAATGTACATGCATCACTGAAGCAAATGTTTTTCACAACATTTTCAATTTTCATTACCGATAATGAGTGTACTCATTTGTTCAAAGACTTTAATCCGATGGTCATAATCATCTTCATTAAGTTCATGACAAACTTGGACTTTGTAAGGATGAAGTTTGTTTTTTTCAATGCTTTATGAATGGAACCAAAAGATAATCCTGTTTCAACAGCACGTGACGAATGGATTTATTAGGGTTTTCAACAACATTATGAATCACTTCAATTTGAGATAATTCGTCTACAACTCTGTTACCAGACCTTTTCTTGTTATTAACTGAACCACTTTCAGTAAATTTTGTAACTAAATCTATGATGTACCCAGGGGCTGATTTAAGGCTATATCTTGGGGGAGGGGGATGAAGCACTTTGGCCTATACTTCTGTGGGGTTGTTTTGACGTTATATACCGTATCTGGAATGTTTTATTTGAATTTACAAAATCATTATGTCTGATAGTATTTATAAAATGAAAATGAGAAAAATGTTTATGCCATAATTTATTTAGTGGAAGATTACTGTATAAATATTCACACTTCATCTTGCCAAGGGGGGGGGGCCGCCACCCCGCCCCTGGATGTACCTAGGTGACACACATTCCTTTCAGGATGTATAGTGTGTTGAATGCGTTAGCACTTCTATTCGCACACTTATTCTCTGATCCATAGATAAAAATAATCTCAAATCTTTCTTGAAGGCTGTAAACCATTTTCCTTGTGAAGCAAGACGTACATTTTCCTTGCCGCACACACCCACTGTCACTGAGCAAATTAAACTGCATTCCCAAATTGGTGACCTTTGGTGTCTTGAAACTAAAAATATGTCCAGAGATAGCCACTTACCAAATCAGTCTCCATAAATACTGTAGATAGCTAAATAAAAGGATGATACGATACTTGTCCTTATCACTTAGAAATACTGATAACAAAATTAAAAATTGTTACGTTCAACAAATATTTTTGGCTTTTTGGCAACATCATTGCATTTAGTAAGTAATGGTGTTGTTATTAGCAGTAAGTAGTAGTTAGTAATTGTTGTGTGAGAAATAACATTATTGGCTGCTGATACCAAACGGCTTGGTCGATTTAATTTTTTTCCACCAAAATACAGCATTTTTATGAGCTTCAATTTGAGGTGTCACAAGGTATACCCCATTTTTAAATACATTTTTTTTATTCCCCCAATTAGTACTATATACTCCCGTCTCCAGAATTTTGATACTTGGGCTATAAGTCATTTAATTTGAGTTTGAAGTTTTCAAATTAATACCATATACCTATAAGCAGCTAGCCATTAATATGTAAATGACCAACATTTTCTTTGCATAAAATTCTTCTTTTAGGCTACATTTAAATTAAATAAATTAATATTATCTTTACATATGTAATATTCTATAAGTGATTTTACTTTGGGGTTATGTTAACAATTACAATTCATCAATAATGTATTGAAGTTGATTTTTTTTAAATATGAGTTATAAAATTAAGATAGGCTACAATACGTTATAAGATTTGCTTTGAGGTTATAAAGTGAATATAAATACAACCTTTTATCAACAATGAATTTATTCATTTATACAAATTTAAAGAAGATACCCATTCGTTTAACTTCAGAAACATACATACATCTTCTTATAACATACAAATTATATTCCAGTATTAATTTCTTTATTATAATATTAAAAACTTCTAAATTATTTGATAATCAATATGAAATAAAAACCAATTAAAAGATAACATTTGTATCTTTATCTTGATACTAGCTGACCCGTACGGCGTTGCCCGTGGTGGTTGGTATTTTCAGTCTTTTTAACATAATTGTATCCTTTTTAAGTGTTCAGTCAGTGAGCTTTTATAAATATAGATCTTAAATAATAAAAGCACCATTGTCATAATAATAAAAGATCTGAAATTATGATTTTAGGAACTTTGATCCCCCCAAACCCCTCCTAAAATTTCGAAATTATTCATACTCTTTCTTAGTGAGCACCTATGGCCCTAGAGGAAGCTACATACCAAATTTCATTCCAATCCGTTTGGTAGTTTTGAAGAAATCGTGATTTAATAACTTTGATCCCCCAAACCCCCCTAAAATTTCGAGTTTTTTTAAACCCTTTCTTAGTGAGCACCTATGGCCGTAGAGGAAGCTAGGGGAAGGTGGGGGAACCGTGCGCAGGGGGTAACTGTGCGCACCACAATATTCATAACTTCTAAATGCATTACAACGTCCCGGTTGGTGCTGAAACCTAGCGATAGTTCGAAAAACTAAGATATCCTAACCGCGTCCCGCCAAGCCAACTTCTTTGTCCAGTAGAAGTGAAATAGTGACAAGTAGCTGAATCATTGTTATTTTCAGTCTCCACAAAACTAGAAGGTATGCCTCTAATTTTGTTTTAATTAAGTTAAGCTATATATATTTATAAACTACAAGTCTTTTTGAATACGTACACGTGTTTAGTTCTAGATATTACGCAGTATTATCAGTAATAATAGTTAGTAAATGCAGTGGCGGTTTGCCCATAAGGGCTCTCGGACGCCGCCCCTCCAAAAGATTTGAAAAAGAAAAAAAATTAAATACCCATTCAATTATAATTATACATCTAATTAACCAAAGTGTTTTTTTCAATCACATACATCGAAAATGTAGGAAAAAACACGCAAAAATAGCGCGAGAAGTTTGTATTTGTAGCCGTGGGACGCTGGCCAGAACGTCCCAATCCATTACCATGCAGTTATATGAAGAGTGGTAGTGGTGGGGGCTGCTGGTGCTATGACGCGTCTAAGCTTGTGCCTTATGGGAGGCTTGGGACGGCGTCCGAGCATGCGCAGAGCGACGTATTTAGTGAGTCGGAAAGAAAGATGGACTTTCTGCTCCAAGCAATATAACTAAAGGTACCGTATGTAAGTAGAGTTTCAGATTTACATATGACAAGTATTTCAGAAACATATGGCATCACAAATTTAATACCTAGATTGCCTTAAAAACTCACTAAAATACACAAAATGTACAAACACCCCGGTGGTGTGTGCCCCCCCCAGCATTTTACTCACGAGCCGCCACTGAGTAAATGTTCGGATACATGATCGGGTAACTGTGCGCGGTAGTGCGCACGATTCCCCTACACGTGTTTAAATGCTATTAGGCTACATTATCTTTTATTTCTCGTTCCAGATGCCGCGAACCTATGTGAGGAAAACTAAAATTAACTCTTACTCCATTGAATCGTTAAATAAAGCTCTTCACGAGATTCGAGTTAACCAAAGAAAAATTCGAGAAGTAGGAAGAAGTTTTGGAATTCCTGAGTCGACTTTGCGAAAGCAGCTTTTATTGGTTAAGCCTTGCATTGAACCTTTAGGCCGTAAGCCTATTTTTACGACGAACATCGAATTAGAATTAAAACAGTATATTTTAACTCTTTCTAATTTATTTTATGGCTTGACTCCAAAAGGGTTGAGACGTTTGGTTTTTAGATATGCAGAGTCGAAGAACATTACACACAATTTTAACTCTAAGTTTGGCCTGGCTGGGAAAGACTGGCTATTTGGTTTTCTTAATAGGCACCCAGAAATAAAACTTCGGCAACCAGGAAAAAGAAGTGAGTCTATATTTTTCCAACCTTGAAGAAATTATGAAAAAGTATAATTTCCCCCCTCACAGAATATGTAACCAGGATGAGACTGGTATAACCACTGTTCAAAAAAAATGCCCAAAGGTGTATGGATTAAAGGGTGCTAAGAAAATAGGTGCCGCTACCTCAGCTGAAAGAGGTAGAAATATTACTGCTTTATTTGCTGTGAATGCGGCTGGAAGTTTCATCCCTCCTATGATGGTCTACCCCCGTGCTAGAATGTCAATTCATCTGCAAAGAAATGGTCCTGTTGGTGCAGTTTACACTTGCACTCCGAACGGATGGAGCAACGAAGACATTTTTTTGAAGTGGCTCGAACATTTTAAAACGCACGCTCACCCTACTGAAAGTGATCCTGTTTTAATTATATTGGACAACCACAGCAGTCATGTTTCTTTAGAAATATACAATTTTTGTCGTGACAACTTCATTCACATGGTTTCCCTCCCTCCACATACCTCGCATCGGCTTCAGCCATTAGATTTAACTTTCTTTGGCCCTTTAAAAGGCACTTTGTACAGAGAGTATGACAACCACGGGTCACACTAAGATAACAGAGTACGATGTTGCAGAACTTTTAAGTAAAGCTTTTGTAAAGACTGCAACAATGAAGAACGCAATTTCAGGGTTTTCCTCAGCTGGAATTTTTCCTTTTGACTCCACCAAGTTTTCAGAGCAAGATTTTGCACCTGCAAAAATTTTAAACAATGAGGAAATCGTCGTAACTAGCTGTGAGACTCCAAAATCTAAAAACACAACAGAACCTACAGAAAATAATCATGAAATTGACTTGGAGAATCCAACTGATAATCTCATGAGTGACATGTATATCAACCCGCAGCCATCAACATCAAAGTCGGATAACTCCTTTATGCAATTTGCTCCTATTTTACAAAAGAAGACAAACAATGAGAAAAAGCCAGTTCGACGACAAAAACAAAGTTCAGAACTGCTGACTTCAACACCTATGAAAAAGAAGCTAGAGGAAGTTCAAAGAAAAAGGAAGATCAATGCGACGAAAAAAAAAGAAACGGAGTTAAAAAAGGCAGCCAGAATGTTAAATATGGAAGCAGTGAAAATTGAAAATGGTTTAGCAGGTAGAAAACTTGATTGTAAAAACAAATCCTTAAAAAAAAGAAAGAAATCTTTGGTTAGAAACGAGACATCAGATGAGTCTGAAGTAGAAGAAAAAGATCTTGTCGACAAATCATCAGCTGACCTTTGTTCCGTGTGTTTGGACATAGGAAAAGACCGTGAAATTTGGTACAGATGTGTCTACTGTTCATCATGGAGCCATGCAGAATGTACCGGATGGGAATCTGCAGAAAACTACATGTGTGACTTTTGTAAAACTTAAGTTCTGTAACTTTTTAAATTTAATAACTAAACTTTTTTAAATAAAATAAATCATTATTACCATTGTTAGTTTTCAGTTTTAGTTATATTTTAGTTTTTATATGTCACAAATGTATTATTATTTCTAAATTTATTATACAATTACATTTCTTCTAGCCATACTAAATTTTTATTACTAACCCAAAATTGTACTTTCTGCGCACAGTTACCCTAACCCAAGCGCACGGTTACCCCAACGGTAGGGGAACCGTGCGCAAATGCATAGTTGTAGAATTTCAGTTATGTAAAATTTATGCTTAAGACTAAAGAATTCAGAAAAAAACTTAAGAAACTAGAATAAATGGGCTTCAGTTCTATATAATTATTTATAAATTTACTCTTAAAATATCAAATTTTCAGCGGTTTTTGCTTCAGTGCCCACAGTTCCCCCACCTTCCCCTACATACCAAATTTTATTCCAATCTGTTCGGTAATTTTGGAGAAATCGTAATTTAGTAATGTTTACCCCCCAAGCCCCCCTAAAATTTCCAATTTTTAAAACCCTTTTTTAGTGAACACTTATGGCCCTAGAGGAAGCTACATAAAAAATTCCATTCCAATCCGTTCGGTAGTTTTGAAGAAATCGTGATTTTAATAACTTTGATCCCCCCAAACCCAACCTAAAATTTCGAATTTTTTGAAACCCTTTCTTAGCGAGCGCCTATGGCCCTAGAGGAAGCTATATACCAAATTTAATTCCAATCTGTTCGGTAATTTTGGAGAAATCGTGATTTAGTAATTTTTACCACCCAAACCCCCTAAAATTTCCAATTTTTTAAACCATTTTTTAATGAAAAAAAAAATGAAAAAAAAATGTAGCTCTAGAGGAAGCTACATACCAAATTTCATTCCAATCCGTTCGGTAGTTTTGAAGAAATCGTGATTTAATGACTTTGATCCTCCCAAACCCCCCTAAAATTTCGAATTTTTTCAAACCCTTTCTTAGTGAGCACCTATGGCCCTAGAGAAAGCTTCATACCAAATTTCATTTCAATCCGTTCGGTAGTTTTTGAGAAATCGTGATGAGTGAGTGAGTGGTATTTCGCTTTTATATATATAGATATACCTTTATCTTCTAAACAATACCAGAATGGTGGTGAAGAAAATGAACGAAAACAATTTAATTTTAGAATTCATTGATGGCAAAAATATGAAAGAAACCGCTTTAATACGAAGAACAGACCTTATACCATATCTGGTGCAACACTGCCATTTGAATTCAAGAGAAGGCAATTCCCTATTCGACTAGCATTCTGTGTGCAGTGTGACTATAAACATTGAAGAAACAACACTTTTTCTTCAATGCTACAAATAAAGCCAAAGGGCAAACATTAGATCGAGTAGGGATTTACTTACCCTAGCATGTTTTTAGCCATGGACAATTAATTGTATGTTGCTATGTCTCGCGTCCGTTCTTTTAATGATCTAAAAATTCAAATTGTGCCAAAAAGGGATATAACAGCAAATATTGTTTTTAAGTAAGTTCTTTAAAAGTGTTTTTGTAAATATTTATTTATTATTCATTTAATGGACATTATATTATACATAAATTAACAGACTTTAGTTTAAAAGCATAAATATTTCAATAAATCCAACATTGGACGTACCAAGCAAAAACAAATTGGAGAGTTTAGTGGAAGTTACAACCATATTCTGTACAAAGAAAATAATTTAAGTACATCATTCAATTAAAAAATTTAAATGAAACTTAAAATTAAGCGTGTAAACAAAAAAGGTATGTATATAAATAATTATATTAATCAATAACCAAACAGATAATTATTTTCATTACCGTATATTATTTTTTATATACAGGGTGTCGTGCGACCATATGAACAAACTTTGTCACGTTATTCAGCATGTCAAAAGAAACAAAAAATGTAATATAACATGTGTCCCATCTCATTCCGTTTTCGTTCTGTCTGTCTGTATGTGTTTTTTACAAAATACTTAATATTTTTAGAAGTAGAAAAGATATTGAGTTCAAACTTTGTACACCTATTTGTTGCGTAGCCTTTTATCACTGTACGAAAAATTAGAACAATATTTTAAATATTTTAAAAATGGCGGCCGTTTATAATTTTTAAAGTCAAATATCTCAAAAACCGCTAACTTTACAAAAAAATTACAAGAGACAAAAAAGTTTACTTTTTTAATGACAAACTCAATGGTTTTTAAATTTTTTCTGTAGTTCAAAGGACAACAGAGATATTGACAAAAAAAAGGAAACATGTATTTCTTGGTAGTTGTCAACAATACCCAGAATTACTCTAGAAACAAAATATATTAAAGTTATTTTGAGCTAAAATAAAATGTTATTTGCATAATGTTCCGAGCACTTTCTGAGCTGATTCCACTAGCAAAAATAACGGAAAAAGTTAATTTATTCATAGGTCTGGAAATGCTTTGTTAGAAAGTTACAACTAGCGAAAGATTTCACCCGTGTTTCAGATTACTCACAGAAACGAATACCTATTGAAATATGTTGGGCGTTAATTAAGGTGTAAAATTATTGAAATAATGCTAAACATTATTATTTTTGTAAGCCTATTTTAAAACCAAAGTGCAATACATTGCATTTGAGGTTAATTTGTTCATAAGTTATTATTTAATTGTTACTATAATTGATATTATAATTAAATTGTATGTAATTTTCTTAGTTATCCTTCAACCAATAAGAATATATAATTCATCATGTTATTTGTCTTAAAATTGTCTAACTTTTTGTGTCTTAACTTTTTTTGATAAAATTTGTAGCTTATTAATTATTTAATATTAATAATATTCACATGCTGAATAACGTGATAAAGTTTGTTCATATGGTTGCAAGACACCCTGTATTAACAATTACTAGAGTTACAGCACTGGGACTTATTTTATTAAATTTATATGCTCATTTTACGTAAATAAAGTAAATTAAATTAAATTTTACACCTTAATTAACGCCCTAGGACACCCTGTATATTTAGAAGCTGTCTATATATTTAAAGCCGTAAGGAAAAAACCTTTGGACAGATTATTTATAAATGAAAATACAATATTTTGTCATTGTAGTTGGCAACTGTATTACTTATGCAAGGTAATGGTTTTTATATGGTTTAATGGTTAATGGTTTAATGGTTTTATAATGGTTTTTTCTCCTTTCTTTCCTATGTGTATTGATATCCCAAAAAATTAGATTATGTGTATAAAATATTAGTTAAAATCACTGATTGTCGAATCCATATTTTTCTTCTTTAACTTTGCTACAAGAAAAATAATTGGAATTAAATAGCATTTTAAAAAGTACATTTTATACATGTTTCGCACCATCTGCCTAGCGCTCTAGGCCTACTCACCACGAATGGAGCGGTATCCGACGCGTACTGTATCGACGGGCAACAACAACTATCTATATATTTTAAGTTAGGCATAGACTGAACCAAAATAAATAAATAATGTTTATTGTTGATTCAGTAATCAGCAGTAGTCACTAATATTTCCATTAACATTTTATTTCAAATTTTAAATCAATTATTAGGATATCTAATTTTTAGGTTAGGTTTTTTTTTAAGTGAGCCTTGCTGACTACACAACGGGTTCCAACTGCGCACACCGGGTTCCAACAGGGAGTTTGGGGAAGGGGGGGGGGGGCTGGCGTGCGGAACACGCAGGGGTCTACCCTAGTAACTCTTAAAAAGAAAATCTGGAAAATAATTATTTTTTTAAATAAATTATCTTTTATATTTTGAACATCAAAAATTTAGTAATAACATAAATGTTTACCGTAGTTAAAATTTGCAATTTTGAATGTTAATAGAATATTCTGTGTTTATTATTTACCGGAACTTTGAAAAAACAAAGACATAATTAACATTGTAATTATAAACTTTGATACACTTTAGTAAAATCATTTTAATTCCACTGCATGAGATTAAATTCAATGTTTGACAATAATTGAAGTATGGTAGTTATTTGTCAAATAAAAGGAACGATTACATTTACAGCTCTATCTCAACATGTAAATTAAAAATAATATAATTCGGCCACGCAGCTGAACCGCTGACGTGAGTTGAGCAAATTTCCAAAATAAGTTTATAGGCCTATGTTTTAGAGTTTCAAACAACAATTTGGGAAATAGGTCTATTCACGACGGTGCTGAATAGCTGCAAAATGCTTCGCACGCCAACCCCCGTATGGGAAGTATCTTCAATACACAATGAATTGTGCACGCCAACCCCACGGTAAAATCCACCACATGGCTTTGAACCGGGTACTTTTATGGTATTTTACGTTTTAATCGATTTTGGGGGAACCAAGCGAGCTATAAGGTGGCATAAAAACAAAATGTGCAGAATAACATCATAAATTTACATTTGTAGAAAAATCTCTAAAAAACATTTATTCTCTCAGGAAAAATCTCAAAAAATAGTTACTTCCAGTTAAAAAACGTGCTTCCGATTGTTGGATTTTTTGGCTAACGAACTCGTCCGAGCGACGTAAACAACCAACATGTGTACCAAATTTGAACCAAATCGCTCTTAAAATGCGGCCGCTAGAGTGCGAACACATATATACAATATAAAAAAAATATATGATTTTTAATGGTTCTGGGGACCATGATCGATGCTCATGTGCTACTCCCGACCTTGGGTCTTACCATAAGGGCTACTGAAATAGCTCATTTTTCCTATGGAAATTTGCTAATAACATAAAATTTATGAAGATAATAAACAAATATATAAAGTAGTATATTTGAAAAATACTCACAGTTCCTTCACCACAATCTGTAAAAAAAGTTTTGAAATGTTGAATATTTTTACTGTGGCAGTCAACTGCTTTGGGGTCATACTCAAAGCTGAAATATAAATAAAAATCATAATTAATTATTAATGCATACTTTTACAATAAAAAGCCCCATTAAAGAACTCTATTAATTATTATTATTTCTAAATTTTATTTTTTTATAATGTCCAACCCTGTAAAAAACAATGTTTATTTTGAATTAAATATGTAGGCTAATATCGTTTAGTGTCCAGACCCTTTGAAAATTGCTATTTTCAATTTTAGATTTTTACCAATTAGAAAGTATATTATTAGTAAGTGTATAAGCAATCAGTAAATGGTTAATATTTAATAATAATTCCAGCCAAAATGTTAGTAAATAATAGATTATTTGAGGTAGTTCGTCATAACGTATGGATATCATATATACTCTCAGTAGGCGTACGTTATGATTTCAGAACTTATAAAAATATGAATAATTAATTAATTAATGAATTCATACAAAACAATTGATAATTTTAATCCATTTATTAAAAGTATATTTTAAATAACAGAATATAAGTACAAAATAACTTACAAAATTGTATACTTACTACTGAAAAATCATCGCAAGTGTTACAGCTACTGGATTTTTTAAATTTTGTTCAATAAAATTTAAATGTGTAAATTTCTTCTGTAAACTGTCGATATTATGAAACTGTCTATGTTCTCCACTATATTTTGACAAAATTTTAGACCACCATTCTTCACACTTTGATGCGTTTAAATTCACAGCGGATGTGCTTTTAACCCAAACCACTTCTAATTCTGACGTCATTATGATTTTCTGAAACTTTTTCGAAATACTTATCACAGCAAATTCATAATGCTACGTAAAAAGGTAGAAATTACACTCTGTATCAAGATTCTGTCAAGTAAACCATTCTTGAATCGTGTCGGCTAAATCAATAGATTGCTTGATGACGTCATCTCAGTGACGTCATTGGCTGCGTTTACTCGAGACAACAATAACGTAGAGGCGGACTGAAGTTCAAGTTCACTGAGTAAGCTATAATAATTATGTATTATAGTGTTTAATTTATAGTATAATCGTTGGGCCTGTATGTAATTAATACTAACGGGTCTAATATGATCCAAACAAAAGTTTTTAACTTTTTTTAAATGAAAATGTATCGGACTTATAATTAAATCTTCGTAAGAATCAATGTTAACCCTTAGTTAGTCGCACCCCTAGGACTAAAGTCAGTAGGCGCCAGGGGCAAAATCCCCGCACTTTCATTTTCCAGAAATTCTGTCGCTATTTTGCAGCATTTAAAATTTGGTAGGGTTCAATTTTGATTGTAAAAACTTGGCCGTTGGGCCTCCGATCGTAAGATGCCCCATGGTAGAACCCCCCCTCCCCCAAGTGGATTTGAACCGGGTACATTTATGGTATTATACGTTTTGATCGATTTTTGGGGAACGAAGGGAGCTATAAGGTCGTGTAAAAAAATAAAATGTGCAGAATAATATCCTACATTTATTTTGTTATATACTACTCTAAAAAAGTTTCATTATCGTAAGGAAAATATCAAAAAAATAGTTACTTCCGGTCAAAAGAAACGTGCTTGACACCCCAAAACGTGTTCTGAGGACCATGATTGGTGCTCATTTACCACTCCTGACCTTAGGTCTCACCATAAGGGTCACTGCAATAGCTCATTTTCCCTATGGAAATTTGCTAATAAAAAGTACAAAATGAAAAAGCTAATAAATGTTATAGGTCTAGCTACGTAGAGAATGTACCATTTGGAAAAAAAAAGAAAAGCTGAACAATGTTGGCAACACAGAGCAAAGTTGTGTAAGTCGTACTAACCTAAACAATAACAAGAAATGACGAAAAACTTAACTTAATTTTGGGACGCTGATGAAAAAAACTCCAATGTTCTTACAGCACAAAAGCGCGCTAGCGGCAAGAGACCCGCACTGATGGGACCGTTCACTTCCGCAGCGTATCACAGACTGATGATTCGTTAAAAGGGTGGCACATACCTACTCGAAAAAGGTCAGAAGAAAGATACCTGGAACATTGTTTATCAACATTGAACAGTTACAGCTTTATTTCAGTTTTTTTCTGAGAATGCTGGTAAGTCCCCGCCTAGCGCCTAACTAAGGGTTAAAAACAAACTAGAACATAATTTATTAGTCAATATAAGTTTTATACGGTCATGTATTAACTGCAGAAGTTTGTTGCAGTAGCTGCCTACATACTTCCTAATAGTCTAGGCAACAAGCGAAAAAAGGGAAAGTTAAGTTGTAGTTTTCAAAAGGCAGATGTACCTTTATGTTTTTTGGCTCGTTGAATTGATGTTCTGTTGTATTAGGCCTATAAATATTATTATTATCACATTTAAATATAAATATAACAAATTATTTTGTTTTAGTAGGTCTACTGATTTTTTATCGATTTTATTTTTGCTGATATGTATGTTATTATCTAATATTATCTATGTAATATTCTAACATTCTTGTAACATGCTTACCATACGAAATATATTTTGTTAAAGGTGAAAGGAATAAATAATACAAATACAAACATGAATGTGGGGCTTGCAAATACCGAATATACATGAAAACATGTACTTTAAAAAAAAATGTATACATTATTTTGACACTTTTTGTTTTTTTGCCTATATTTTGGAAACTGTAATTTTTTTGAAAATACCACTCTATATACCATTAACGTAAACTAAATGTCGTACATTTTAACCCTTTGCGCTCGGTAACCATTACCATAAGTTAAGCGCACAGATCGGGAGGCCGCACTCATTTACGCCTCAAGTCGGAATTAATTACACATCTCTGTGCGAATGCTGGCACTTGGCCTTGTCTCGCGTGGTGGGCGAGGAGTGTAGGGAAAGAGCATAAGTGGAGACAAAAAACATTTTCCTACTCCGCTTTCTATTGGGACTCATCCTTTCAATGAACTGAGATCGATTTAAGCTGTAATGGTAACATATTTGGTGTCTACTAGGTGAACATCTCTTTTAACTAAGCAAATTCATAATAAAAGATTCATGTTAAACTGTAGGTAGTACTGGTCTCGACCAGTAGTCATAATGCATATTTGCCTGAGGCACATATATATCAGAATTCTACCAAAAGAGTTAAGAGAAATGTACGTTTTAAGGTAGAGTTAAGTAAAATACTTATATATTTTATGTAAAACCTTATAGTTAGATTTATATTTTTTCTATATCAAATAATATCTAAGAAAAAAGCCTAAAATACTAACGAATGTTTATTCTTTTAGATGAAAAAGTTTATTAAACATTAAGTAACCATGTATAAGGCCCTACAACATAAACAATAACTTTTAAAAGTTTTATTTATTTTTTACTTTCTCCCCCTATACCATAGTATATGGAGAAAGTATTGTATTCGGCAAAATTTTCGAGTTTGAGTTTTTGGTGGAAATATCCGTTTTAGGTCCCCCTGAACCTAAAAAAGAGGTTTTCGGAGTGATGTCTGTGCGTGTGGCAGGTGGTGTATAAGAGGACATTGGGTTGAGATTTCACAGTGTATCCGAGGACATTTTTAGTGTCCTCGGATACAAATTTCATTAGATTCTTCTATAACTTCCCTTTTCAGGTTGCCTCATGCAAAAAACCCATTTTCTTTTAATGTCCTCAGATGCCTCCCTACGTCGAATCTGTAGCTCAGCGTTTGACCATTTGGCGAGCTGCAGTCGTGGCGAAAACACACCGTGTCTGTTCGACCACCTTTCTCGCAGTATCCGAGGTCGCCCGTCCGTCGTTTTTAAACACACAAGAGTGTTATGAATAGGATTTTGTATGCATTATCGGAGGACTGAATGCGTCTATTTACTTCTTCCTGCTTCCTGTTCTATCCATTGTTGCCAAGTTGTATCCATTGCTGCCAAGTCTCTTCAATCACTAAATAACCGATAGTGCGTCTGGAACGAGCTATGTCACCTAGTTAGCGTGTTTCGAGTGCGTTGTACACGGTGTATCTGAGGACATCACTTTATAGTTTAGTATTATACTAAACTATATCATATAATTCAGATAAACCCATCGGTGATTTAAATTAAAAGACAATTACCAAAAGTTAACCCACTGGGTTACTTCATATTTTAAATCATCTTAATTGATTTTGGCCAGATAAGGCGAAAACTTTGTAAAATTTTACTTTTACTTTTTTGACAATTACTGCACATGTTACGGGAACTAAACAAACTTACAAAGTAAATTAAAAATGTTACCCTAAGTTTTACAAAACTTTCCAATAACTTTTTTCTGTATAATGAATTGGTATTATATTATTTAGTCACCTTGTGTAATATTTAATTTTACTACATGTTCAGTTTAGAAGACTAGGGCAGCCGTTCTCCTGGGTGTTCAACAAACCTTTTAAGACTTTAAGATATGACTAGTAGCTTGGATATAACGGCCTTCAGGCCTGGCCTGGCGCCCCTTGGCTGGAAAATCTTTAGAAAAATAAAAGTGATGTATTGTATTAAATATTTTACTCTAATTAATTATTACGACTATCAAAACCCTTCCTCGGCTTGGTTAGAGGAAAATATTGTTCTGCATGCCCATGTAGTACAGAAAATCTGCCAGCTACGCTCATTTACTGGTGATGGTGATGCAATGAATATACAATTAGCAAATCTTAGTTCCCGGGAAAACTGACCACTAACAAGCGACCGACGAGCGCCCTAGACTAGACGAAGATGGGTGGACATAATTTTAGCCACAATTTTAGCCTAGTTTATAAAAACACAAAATATGTTTCCAAAAAGGCAGAAAAGAAGCCTAATTTAAACTGAAATTAATATAATACGACAGATAGAAAAGTGATAAACCTTCTAGTTTTCTTAAAAACACAGACATGCCGCTAATTGTAATTAGTCATAAATCGTTAAGACTGTCATTTCCATAGGCAACGTACTTTGAGTTAACTAATCAACATCCGGATGAGTCTGCAAAATCCACTCGCCATTGATTCCTCGCTTACTTTACTGGGACCAAATGGTAACCGAGCTGTCACGATTAGGACTTTCGTAGCTATAAATAAACAAATTATTGATTTTCTAAGTAATTTCTGTTTATCGTTTTACAAATAGATATGATGTTAAGAGTGAAGGTTTGCATAAAACTATGGGTATACTTACATTTTTATTTCATATATTTAATCTTAAAAAGCCTAAAAAATCATGAATTTGCACAGATATTTCGGTACTAATCTGTTAACGGGGAGGCCACTCATTTCAAGACTGTCGGAAAGGTTACAATACTGAACAGATTTACTAAAGTTCTAACAAATTCTGAAATATTATTGAAATTCGTTTAAAAAATACGCTCATTAGGCGGAAAGAACTGTTTTGGCGGGTAAAATGTCAATATATTTTAGAGCCTTATATTAAGGTAACGAAACATCGTAGAGAGAAAAACCAAATATCAAATTATTTGTCTTTATTTGTTATTATTAGTCGTCGATAATGATCAATCTACAAAATTCACAAAAGTCTAAAATTACAAAAAAAATTAGTTTTTTAGTAGTAAAATATAAACCAAATTTCTCGCCCCTCCTTAAACCTACAACACACCCTGTGCAATATTACTACAGATTTACTAAGTTCTAACAAATTCTGAAATATTATTGAAATACGTTTAAAAATACGCTCATTAGGCGGAAAGAACTGTTTTGGTGGGTAAAATGTTAATATATTTTAGAGCCTTATATCATAGATCATGAATAATAAATAGATCTTGCATCCATACGGGGGTTGTGTGCCGGAAAAAAGGTGTTCGCGAAAATAGTACATGATCGCGCCGCGAGGTAGCGCTAGGGAGAAAGCATTGTAAGCATTGGTGTTTACAGCCAGCTTCCTTCGTTTCCCCAATAGATAGCGCCAAAAAAGTCGAATTTCCAGTGGAACAAAATATTGCATTGGATCGGAGTTCTATTAGGTTATCCAAATACAATGCTTATATTAAGGTAACGAAACATCGTGGAGAGAAAAACCAAATATCAAATTATTTGTCTATCAGTCGTCTATAATGATCAATATACAAAATTCACAAAAGTCTAAAATTACAAAAAATTTCGTTTTTTAGTAAAATATAAACCAATTTTTCTCGCCCCTCCTTAAACCTACAACACACCCTGTGCAATATTACTACAAATTTATTAAGTTCTAACAAATTCTGAAATATTATTGAAATTCGTTTAAAAATACACTCATTAGGCGGAAAGATTGTTTTGGCGGGTAAAATGTCAATATATTTTAGAGCCTTATATTAAGGTAACGAAACATCGTAGAGAGAAAAACAAAATATCAAATTATTTGTCTATCAGTCGCCTATAATGATCAATCTACAAAATTCACAAAAGTCTAAAATTACAAAAAAATTCGTTTTTTAGTAAAATATAAACCCATTTTCTGTGCAATATTACTACAGATTTACTAAGTTCTAACAAATTCTGAAATATTATTGAAATTCGTTTAAAAATACGCTCATTAGGCGGAAAGAACTGTTTTAGCGGGTAAAATGTCAATTTATTTTAGAGCCTTATATTATGGTAACGAAACATCGTAGAGAGAAAAACAAAATATCAAATTATTTGTCTATCAGTCGCCTATAATGATCAATCTACAAAATTCACAAAAGTCTAAAATTACAAAAAATTTAGTTTTTTAGTAAAATATAAACAAATTTTTCTTGCCCCTCCTTAAACCTACAACACACCCTGTGCAATATTACTACAGATTTACTAAGTTCTAACTATTAAGCATACAACTTAATGGAAAACCTAATATACTTTCTTTTGCTATATACTTAGCCTGTCTTGTTTATGAGTGTGACAGCACTGTTTTTTACTTTCTCCACCCTATACGTAGTATATGGAGAAAGTATTGTTTTCGTCCAAATTTTCGAATTTGAATTTTTAGTGAAATTATCTGTTTTGGTGCTCCCTGAACCCCCAAAAAATGTTTAGTGGAATTATCTGTGTTGGTGCTCCCTGAACTCAAAAAAATTTTTAGTGGAAAATTTTGTTTTGGTGCTCCCTGGACACAAAAAGGTGTTTTTTTGGTGATGTCTGCCCGTGTGTCCGTGTGTCTTTAAGGATGTGTACAGAGCTGGAGACCATACCAACGGTCCGATTTTGATGAAATTTGGTATGTAGGTGTAGTTCTGACATATCTCCAGGCATTTTTTCCATTTTTTCAAATTTTTGACTTTTAAGGGGTTTTACCCCCCAAAAGTTGCCAAAAAACGAGAAAAATCTAAATTTCTCAAAAACGGCTCTAACGATTTTGATAAAATTTGGCTTATTTGTAGCCCTTAATGTACCCTACCATATGCAAAAAACCATATCTTTCTAAAAATTCTCGTATATTTAATAATAATAATAATAACTGATTTTTTGGGTTTTTGGCCAAAAAGGGGGTTGTTTTGCCAAATTCTCAAAAACCACTGAACGGATCGGAATAAAATTTGGTATGTAGCTTCCTCTAGGGCCATAGGGGCTCACCCAGAAAGGGTTTCAAAAAAATTCGAAATTTTAGGAGGGTTTGGGGGTGGTTTAAAAGTTACTAAATCACGATTTCTCTAAAACTACTGAACGGATTGGAATGAAATTTGGTATGTAGCTTCCTCTAGGGCCGTATTTGCTGAGATGAAAGGGTTTAAGAAAATTCGAAATTTTAGCACGGTTTGGGAGGGTCAAAGTTACTAAATCCCTATTTCTCTAAAACTACTGAACGGATTGGAATAAAATTTGGTATGTAGCTACCTCTAGGGCCATAGGGGCTCAATAAGAATGGTTTTCAAAAAATTAGAAATTTTAGGGGGGTTTGGGGGGGTTAAAAGTTACTAAATCACGATTTCTCTAAAACTACTGAACGGATTGGAATGAAATTTGGTATGTAGCTTCCTCTAGGGCCATAGGGGATCACTAAGAATGGTTTTCAAAAAATTCGAAATTTGAGGGGGTTTGGGGGGGTTCAAAGTTACTAAATCACGATTTCTCTCAAACTACTGAACGGATTGGAATGAAATTTGGTATGTAGCATCCTGTAGGGCCATAGGGGCTCACTTAGAAAGGTTTTCGAAAAATTCTAAATTTTAGGGAGGTTTAAGGGGGTCAATGTTACTAAATCACGATTTCCCTAAAACTACAAAACGGATTGGAATGAAATTTGTTATGTAGTTTCCTCTAGGGCCGTATATTTGCTGAGAAGAAAGGGTTTTAAAAAATTCGAAATTTTAGAACGGTTTGGGAGGGTCAAAGTTACTAAATCACGATTTCTCTAAAACTAATGAACGGATTGGAATACAATTTGGTATGTAGCTTCCTCTAGGGCCATAGTGGCTCACTTAGAGAGGTTTTCAAAAATTCGAAATTTTAGTTGGGTTTGGGGGGGGGTCAATGTTACTAAATTACGATTTCTCTAAAACTACTGAACGGATTGGAATAAAATTTGATATGTAGCTTCCTCTAGGGCCATAGGGGCTCACTAAGAAAGGTTTTCAAAAAATTCGAAATTTTATTGGGTTTAAGGGGGATCAATGTTACTAAATCACATGATTTCTCTAACTCTACTGAACGGATTGGAATGAAATTTGGTATGTAGCTTCCTCTAGGGCCGTAGGTGGTGATAAGATAGGGTTTTAAAAAATTCGGTTTGGGGATTCAAAGTTATTAAATCACGATTTCTCTAAAACTACTGAACGGATTCGAATAAAATTTGGTACAGTATGTAGCTTCCTCTAGGGTCATAGTGGCTCACTTAGAGAGGTTTTCAAAAAAATTCGAATTTTTCGGGATTTGGGGGAGGGTCAATGTTACTAAATCACGATTTCTCAAAAAAATACTGAACGGATTGGAATAAAATTTGATATGTAGCTTCCTCTAGGGCCATAGGGGCTCACTAAGAAAGGTTTTCAAAAAATTCGAAATTTTAGGGGATTGGGGGGGGGGGGGGGTTGAAAGTTACTAAATCACTATTTCTCTAAAACTACTGAACGGATTGGAATAAAATTTGGTATGTATCTTTCTCTAGGGCCATAGGGGATCACTAAGAATGGTTTTCAAAAAATTCGAAATTTTAGAGGGTTTGGGGGGGTTTAAAGTTACTAAATCACGATTTCTTCAAAACTACTGAACGGATTGGAATAAAATTTGGTATGTATCGTCCTCTAGGGCCATAGGGGATCACTAAGAATGGTTTTCAAAAAATTCGAAATTTTAGGGGGTTTGGGGGGGTTTAAAGTTACTAAATCACGATTTCTACAAAACTACTGAACGGATTGGAATAAAATTTGGTGTGTAGCGTCCTCTAGGGCCATAGGGGATCACTAAGAATGGTTTTCAAAAAATTCGAAATTTTAGGGGATTGGGGGGGGGGGGT
>JAGFPH010000021.1:964897-980501 GCA_018207615.1 Philaenus spumarius
GACGACAACTAGATTAAGCCACATACCAACTTTCATCAGTCAGCATGTTATAAAATTTTACTTATTCACCTTAAGAATAGCATTAGAACTAAATCTGTAGGTTTGCTGCTATGGGAACAGAAAAAAAATAGATATATTTATACAAATATCAATAGATCTCAACTAGATAAACCAACATACCAAGTTTCATAAGTATATGTTCAAAATAAGCAAGATATCAAATTTGTACTTATTTACCATAAGAATAACATAGGATAACGTACTGTGTTTAGCACTTTCAATATCTCAGTAACCAATTGTTACAGAGCTAAGATCAAAACACCAAATTGTTTATTTTTTAAATTTGAAATTATGGAGCAAATTAAAATTTGATTTCTAAACATTTTACATGTGAAAAGTCAGAAAACCCATTTTTGGGGTACAAACGCCCCCCGCAAAACCCCCCTTCCGGTAGTGCAATCTATCTGGGTTTCAAACTTAACCAAATAAATGCTACCTTACACGTTTGTACCAAATTTTATCAAGATTGGACCTATTTTACAAGAGTTATTGTGCCTACGGCACACACACAAATACAGATATACATATGTACAATTTCTAACGAATTGTGTTTTTCGCATCTGACGAACTCAAAACGATGGTCACGGGCTAGATCTTACCATGCCACCTACGGTAATAGCTTCTTCCCTATAGAGGAAATTTGCTTAAACAATGACACAAATGTTTAGATTTTAAAAATCAAAGATACACTAAATTTACACTTCCTCCTAGGCTAATCCGTTCGTCTGCAATGCAGTTCAGAAATAACGTGAGCAGGGCAGTACCGCTATTAAACAGATCGTGCAAGAGATTAAGAGAGTCTGCACTCTATTATGGGAAGGGGATGGCAAAAATAAGTCCACAAAACAAACTGAGAAAAAAATGAGCGACAACACAACTGTTGAACAATAGGGATTGATCGGAAGTACAGATAAGGAAGGTACAATGACCCTTGACGACCTTGAAGGTAGGGGCGAGGCACTGATAACACTTGCCGCACGATATTACTAATTCGGCAATCTGCGAGAGGCTGCGACACATAATGCCTTGACACAATCAATAATAAAATCGGAAGATCTATTCATCGTTATTAAATTATTGTCTCTAAAATGGGGGTTTTAAAAATAGTATAACAGAATTAATAATTTCTAGTTAAATACACTGTCCTCGTAAACATGTGAAAAATAATGGTCCTCGGATAACCATTTACACTAACATGTCCTCGTATACAAAACACATTGTCCTCGTGTGCATTTTGAAATCTCATGGTCCTCGGATGCAAACACAAAATCTTTAAATAATCGAAATAATAAGTGTGTTTAGTATGAACTCTGTTTCTTTATTTAAGCTGATAATATATTCCTGGAATCTATATTTAAAAACTTATATTTAACCGGTGTCCTCGGATAGCCACGAGAAGGTAAAGTCCTCGGATAGGGTGCCGGCCACGTATGTGTGTGTGGATGTTATCAGACCTAGAGCCTAAACCAGTCGTCCGATTTTGATGAAATTTGGTATGGAGGTACTAATCCACGGTATCTCCAGGCGTTTTTTTCATTTTTGTGCATTTTTTATTTTTAAGGGTAATTTTTCCAT
This sequence comes from Philaenus spumarius, assembly GCA_018207615.1. Classification (NCBI taxonomy): domain Eukaryota; kingdom Metazoa; phylum Arthropoda; class Insecta; order Hemiptera; family Aphrophoridae; genus Philaenus; species Philaenus spumarius. The sequence goes on from JAGFPH010000021.1 coordinate 966,533, forward strand.
AAAAACCCTTAAAATAACGGAAAAATCAACTTTTTTCAAAAAAGGCTCTAGCGATTTTGAATAAAATTGTATAGTTTATTAGGGACCTAAAGTGCTATAAACTATAAAATTTTAATCAAAATCGTTCGAGCCGTTTTCAAGAAAACTTGGTTTTTCCGTTATTGTATGGGAAAATTACTCTCACAAATTTATTAAGTTCCTATAATGAGGGAGAAAGTACGTGTCAGTTTCCTGATACCGTTTATTAAAGTTTGTAATGTATTGTGTAGGATACAAGAAATAAATGACAATAAATACCTAATCAAAATCATTTATTTGATATATTGGTTCAATACAAGTCCACAAATGGAAATCATATATTTATGTGATGATACAAAATACAGAAAGGTTCTGCACCTATATATTATATTAGCGTGTATTTATAACACTAACAATTTGATAACAACCAGCTAATGCCTTACTTAACTAAAATGGTTTAGTGCCATAGCACCTTTAGACTAGGATTCATAGAATTAAAATACATTGAAAAAGAAGAAAAAAAATTGAAACAAGTTATAAAAATATTACATTAAAAATTAATATGGAATGTTTTGGAAAGGTTAGGATGAAAACTCAAATTAAATTTGTATGAATCCTCTGCTAAAGTCTATAATTTATCCTATGCATCACGTTCTACTCAAAGTAGCCTACTGTACAATCTAGTGTAAGATTTCAAAATAAAAATTTCTTTGAATCAACAAACTGCATTAGAATCACAACTACAGGCACACAAATAGATAACTATAGATTTAGTTATCAAAACCTTTTACTTTCAAAGTTTTGATATGAAGAAATCTTTAAATATTTAAAAATCTATGACATGCAATATTTTGTTTTGCAACTCTTTGGTTACTTCCTATTTTTCAAATTATGGTTTTCAAGATCTATACTAAACATAATTAATTGTTGAACACTTTACAGTAGTAAAATAAACAATTTGAATAAAAATACTAGTTGAGTAACAGAGTAGGATCTATAAAGTTAAATAAGAAGAATAAAGTACTTTCAATTACAACTTTCAAATTATTTTGGATGCGTTAAAATATTTGTTTTATTAAAAATTATGTGATTTAACAAAATTATATAATGATACTACTTTTCACAATTTCGAGAAAAATAAATACTCCTACCCTCGCAATTGAAGTGATGTAGTGAAAATTAAATAATTTCATATGCAACCAAATCTGTGTAGTCAGACAATCTCTTACAATTTGTAATTTATAACATTAAATTATACCAAACAATTCCGTGTCATACAAAAAATATATATACAAATTTCAGTAAAAAATTACCAATCTTAAAACACTTTACTATTCATAAACACAAAAAGGTAAAAAGTTTGAAAATATGATTTATAATAATTTGATTTATAGATAAATTAATCTATTCTCTAGAAACTGAAGTAATCTATATTTGTGATAATGTAAAATTTAACAAACTAATGTTGATAGCTTTACTGTAGAATATTTATTTTAAATGTTTAATATAGCCTAACTAATAAAGTTGTGCGCTTGAAATAACTTCAACTAGTATTTTTATTCTTGACAAACCATTGTACTTAAACTACTTGGAAAATAGTAATTGAAATCAAAGGTCGATATAAAAATACAAGAAGATAATATTTTGATTACCATATTAATTTCATGTACTTAATTGAAAGATGAAAATAAAGTTATAATCTACACATGATTATTGTAAACAGGTAATGTACACAGTGACTTGATCATCTGATCTGTTTACAAACATAGACTGTTTTCAGACTAGTAAACATTAAAAACAACTCCAATTTTTCTAAAATGAAACTTTAAAGACAATTTTTAGGCCACAAATAGTATATTAAACACATATTTTAAAATGTGGAATTGTTGTTAGTTTACTAGTTACAAAATAATAAAGTAACAAATTAATTGTTTTTAAAAATATGTTTGAAACAAGTATTATTATTAAATGGTATACAAAAACGAGCTTAAAATTAAAAAATGTACAGCAATTATACATAATTTACAACAGATAATCAGTAGTTTAGTGATCATGGGAATTGTTTGTACAACAAAAGAGTAAAAAGCTATTTTACAAATATTTATCCAATCTATTCTTGTCGACATTACGTTATACACTAATATTTTGTATAAATAATTTGATCAGTCCTTAATATTATTCTTTTTACTAAACAGTTCTATCTGGTTAAAATGTCTTGCTACAAATATTTTATTTGTGTATTATTTGTATAAATAATTAAATAAAATTAAGTTCACAAAATACCTACATGTTACACATATTCTTTATTTTCCTTAGTAATTTTAGCACTTTTACTAAAAATGTTTTTGTACAAATTAATTCAATGATTTTTGTTAGGTTGTCACCATTATTTTTCCCTTTAAATTAGACTCTATCCATTCAATACGACCCCATTAATCATTTATTATAAATAAATCTTTCAAGATACTATCATCTTCATGATTCAGCAGAATAAACTGTGTTTAGCTATACCGAGGCTTAATATATATAGATTATATTTATAATACAAGAAAATTTAATTTTTCAAGTTCAAAAAATGTATTTAAATAAAATAATTTTATTATTGATTTGAAAAAGTTGTAACTTAAAGTAAATCACAAAAGGAAGACTAGATCCTGATACAAATTTATTGGAAGATAATAATGGAAGTTTGGTTAATAACAAAAGCCAAATGTAGTCCTTATCTAGGTTCACCTAAGCAAGGTATGTGGTATAAATAATAACAGTAATCAATATTGATTTAGATAGTGGTTATATAATTTTTTCCAGGAACTGTTTAAACAACAAAAGGAATTTTTATAAAGTAACTGAAATTGTTTGTAAATACAGTAGAACCCCGATTATCCACGAGTGGATTACCCGCGTTGCGGCTTAACCGCGATCGCCAAAATATGCCGAGATCACAAAAAAAATACAAATTACATACGTAAAAGTGCATTTTGATAAAAGTAGTACTGTAGTAGTTATGTACTGGACTATGTTTGTTTTGTTTTTGTTCTTTGTAAATATGTAAATAGTGTGTGTGAAACTATGTATTTTTTCCAACATATAAAGGTACATAAAACTGTACATATTAAAATTAATTGTAATTACCTGAACCTTTTGTGAAGATTAATTAAGCACTTAATTTAGTTTTACGGTCATTTTGAACTATTTCTAGGGCATTTTAGGTTAGTTTTGGATTATCCACGATTTCGATTATACACGGAAGTTCAGCCACCCATTATCGCGGATAATCGGGAGTCTACTGTAGTCAATTATTAATAAATTTGAAATTTATGTAATCTTAAAAAATGTTTATTAAACCTTTATTGAACTAAACTTGCAAATAAAGAAGTTTATACAAATAAAATTAAAGATAAAAGGTAGTTGGTTGTGAATATTTTCCAAAACCAACTACAATATGTTTCAACCATTGGTTGATTCTTGCTGCATTTCTTTTGAAAATTGTACTTTAATTCATAGCAAGACATTTTGGAAATATTTATTCATTTAAAAAACATGTTTATTATTTTTGTAGATAAACATTATTACAAAGTGATTATTTTTTAGCTTACTTTACATTTGAAATTAATATACATAAATAAAAACAAACAATAAAAACGTGTGTTTTAAAAAAATGCCTCGACACATGAAAGGCAAACTAGTGATAATGTTATATTTTGATAATGGTAGTTAACTTTTGAAATTGTTAACTACATTTCACGCACATAATGTACAACCATTCCATTTTGTCTTAATATTACAAAACTCTAATCTATTTAAGATTAAAAAAACAGCATTGCCGGCACTGCATGTTGGAAGAAGCATTTACAAGTTAATTATATATATGCATGTTTAGTAAATAGTGTAAGTAATAAACATTATATATTTAAGAAACATTATTGTATTTACAAAATAGCTATATATCTATTTTTTAATCCTATGCAATTGAAAATCATCATTATATATTATAATATATTTTTAAATATATTTTACATTATTTACTAAATTGGACAAAATTAATAAAAATTAAAGATTTTGTAATAAGGTTTGGTCTATATTTAAATACACTTCTTATCTATTGTAAATGGATGGATATACAGTTTGGAAAAAACAGGAGACAATTGTTCTTCATAGTTTATGCAAGCAATTGAGTTAATACTAAAAATATAAAAAGTAATACAAATTGTAGTGTTTATGTTTCTTATTAATGTAAAAAACAATATTTTGTCAAAACTTTAGTTGAGCTATTTTTTTAAAAGAAGAAGAAAATAATGGTTTGGTTTACAAACAGGTTTTACAAATTATATTGTACTCTAGAAGTTATAATACAAAACTTTATGTTCATGTAATTAATTACAGATTTTTCTGTTTGTAAATATTTGTAAATTTAAAGTAATTATATTATCCCGAGAATAATAGGCCAAGAGCCACAAAAAGTATTCAAATAAAGTTTGCTTATATTTGTAGTGTTCCAATATTGTGATATTTATTTTATCAATACAAATGCAATACAAACATATAAAAATTGCATCACAAATGTTGCTGGTATGATATTTAAAGAAGACATTATATTAACAAAGGCTTCATTAACACAAAGATTGAAAATTGATCAGAAGAATCAAAAATGTTGAGTAATAATATCGATATTTTTTACTGTACATGAAAGTATCAAGAAAACAACAACTCTAATAAAGTTTTGTATTGGAACAACAGTAATCAAATACCAAACAAATGTAACCAATTTACCTAACATGCTGGGAAATAGGGTAACGTTAAAACATTTTCAAGATACTTTTAATAAAACTTCTGGTTTTTGTAATATACAAAATATTTCCATTTTATTTAATAGTAGTTAACTACATATGATATGGAACACTGAAAAATAAGATGTACAAAAAATAATATCCATAAAATGTATAAATTAATTTGATTAACTATTGTGAGTAGAATTTATAGCAGTGGTGAGTCATTTATGTATTTTAAATTTATAACAATCTTTTTGTTGTTAATAAATTAGTGTTATTTCTCTTTTCTGATTTCTTTAAATGAAATTATAGTAAAACAAAATTGTGACTAGAATGAGAGAACTGAGTTTATAAAATTGTACTATAGCATGACTAAATCTACATGACCTAGCTGTTAGGAAAACCTAGCCTTCTGGATTTCACTAACTTAATATAGACTACATTGAAGTTTTCATTGAAATATTCTCAATTGACAATACTAATAAAGGTGTTCCTTACAAGTTATAGCAGAAGGATGTTTCAGTTTCAATAACTTAAATTTATTTTAAATAAAACATACAATAAAGAGAAAAGAAATAAGCACGGATGAATAATCTACAGTAATTAATTGTTAGTTCTATATAATATATATATATATATATAAACTAGAATGAATACAACTAAGAATGTAACAGGCTTATCAAGGGAAAAGACTGAACAGCTTATTGTGAGCATATGACAATAAAAGTTTAAGATCTCGAAATACATTTTTAGGTTGTTGATTTCCATTTTTACAATTATTATTTATTTTAAAATTAAGCAAAATAAAAAGCTCATAGCAAAAACAAACATACATGTATAATTATTTAAACATTTTTTGTTACACTAGTTCAAATAAAATTTGTTTAAACGTACTCAATTGAAGTAACATTTTTAACAGCAATTTAAAATTTCTTTTTAAATAGTGTGTAACATAGCCCAATGCATTTTTTACTTTTCAAATATAACATAAGAAAAATATATTTATTTAAAGTATTATAGAAAAAAAGATATTTTTTTCAGCGGTAATTATAAAATTTTATTATTTTTTTTAATGCTATAGTTGGTATTTTTGTCACTGATACAGGTATTTAAAAAAAAAAGATAAATAAATAATAATTTAAGAAACAATTCTCACAGATATTCTAATAAATGATCTACAATTGCTTATTTAATTTAAAAAGCAGTATGGTTCAAACTTTAATTAAATAAAGTAACTGAATTAATTTATTAACACAAATGACAAAATAAAACACAAATAATGATCACATTATCATACATGATATGGGTACTAAAACAAAGACTCCGTGCTTGTAGTTGAGGGACTGGTATGTCTTCTTTGGTTTAATCCTCAGTCTTAATACTTTTGTTAAGCCTACAAACATTTATTATAACTAACAACGATAACCCAGATTATAATCAGCTCTTCTTTTATCTATCTCCTTTCGTAATATCATATGTTTGTAATATTGCTGTTTTGCCTTATAAAAAAATGAACACAATTAGTTACTATTCTTTAATAAAGTATTAGCTGTAATAAACTGTGTTTATTTTTAAACTGTCACAAATTCATGTTTTTGCTCAAACATGTTATAGAATGATAAATATTCCAAAATGTTTCCATGATGGCAACGTGGCGGGCATGCTAACTGAGAAACAGCTGTGGCCAGCAATGCTTGCTGCCCAACCTAGGAGCATCTTAGAAATACTGCACTTTACAATAAAATGGGGAATGACGTATGGCCAGCCAAGGGCAAAGGGTTAACAAAATGATACATTTAAAAGAAGTACTTGATAGAATGTAAGATTTCTTCATTTGGAAAACAAAAATGTCTTTAGAAAAGTCTTGAAATAGAAATATATATTTTCCAAATAATAATTTAGCTTGTTAGTTCTTTTATGAAACTTACATACGGTTAGTGCAAGAATAATATTCATTATATTTGAAATGTGCCGAATAAATCTTGTAATTTGAAAATTATATTTTGACTACTCATGAAACATTTTTACACTTGCTGCACTGAAGCAGTTTTTCTCCAAAAATTATATTCATCATACATGACATGAAAGACTGAATCTATTCTAAAAGGGAAATTATATGACTGGTATAATTTAATAGATAACCTGTACAACAGTAAATATATAGCTAATACTTTTTTATAAGTATGAAATAAAAAATAAATGTTGGATAAATCAAGTTAAACTTTAATACTAAAATTAATTTAATACAATACATACAATTTCTTACAAAAGACTTACTTTAAAGAAGGGATATTAAAGCCTTTCCTTATGATTTAAACACAAAACAAAAAACTATCAAAAGTGATCAGTCTTTTATTTCGAAAATTCCACACACTCTCTTTCAAACCGTCTTTCAGAAAGACTTCAACTCTTGGGTTACATATAAATATGCAAATTATTATAGAAAGATTAAAAAACAAATGTACTGTAAACGGTTTGGCTTATCACTGGTACAGCACATCATGTATCTTCTACATAAAATATAATGTAAATATATTGTTTCTATTCTGTACAACTTTCTAACTAGAATAAATATTTCATTCACTACTCACACGGTGAAAGCAGTAATGTACACATTAACAAAAATACTGCACCTTATATCATGTAACAAAACATTTAACTAAAAATAGTGCTATTTGTTGTTTTGTTTAACTTAAAGTTATATAAATTAATTTGTAAAACACCAGAGAGAAAAGATATGAATAAATTGTTTACTTTTACAATAATTTATAGATTTTAAAAGTAATATTATTTTAGTTTTATTAAATTACCTGATTTAAAAAGTATCTGGCAAACTGGAATATATGCCATTATTCACTAATTGTGAGGATTAAGAATTTGTAAATATACTTTTTTTAATTGCTTGAAAATATATCATAACTTTAAAAATATTAGTTTGAGTAATGTGATTACAGTGAAACCTTAATAGCTTGAACATTAGAAAACTCAATATCTTGCTATCTCGAATTTGAACATTCCCCTTCAGCAATCTAAATGCTAATTTTCCTTCTAATATTAAAAAAAAGCCTTATGGAAAAGACAAATTTTATTAGATTTGGGACAAGTTAATAATACACTAGTCGAACATTTTATGAAATCGCCTCCATAATTTAAAGTTCTACAGAATGGTCCTTTTTAAATAGAAATTTAATATAGCCATGTACTGTGAGGCAAAAAAATTTTTATTTTAAGACATGAAGTTTTAATGGAAGCCTTAATTGGAATAAAACATTAAAAATGTAAATTTCTTCATATTTAATTTAAATAAAGCAATTTACCCATATCAATTTCAAAACAACTAAAACCTGTAAATAATAACTTATGGTTGGTATATAGTGTCAAAAAGTCTTTAAATGTTAATTAATATCTATATTTGGTCAATTTCAAATAAAAATCGTAAAGTTTAAATATTTATATACTTAAATTTATAGAAATATAGTTAACTGATAGATATGATTTTAATTAATTGAACGATTCTCAAAACTTTATATTACTTTAAGTAACTTTTATAGTAACAAAAGTTACCTAGTTTATTTGTTGCAAAATATATAAAATTAATTCATATCTTTTCCCAACTGATCATATTTTACTATACAGAACTTTAAAAATATAAATATATATTTTTTAATGTTTTTCTTTTTAGAAAAAAGTAGAACTTTTGTTGAAATCCCTACTGTATGCACAACTAGGATCTAATCTAACAGATCGTATAAATGCTTTGCCATCTCAATTTACAAAAAGAATTGGCTAACTTCAAATAGTGTATAGCAAAGTAATTATTCTTAGAGTCAATGACGGCTCTGTACACTTAAAAATATATCAATGCCAACATGATTACACGCAGACCGATGTTTTAACACATATGAGCATCCTTGTAAAATACATAGTCCTAGTGTCAGCATTACTACTCTTGTAACAGTTCAATTTATTTTCAAATGAAAAGGAATAACAGTGGATTTAATGACACAATCTTGTTACTATGCTTCGCATGTTTGAGCGTCCAACAATTTGGCACTTTAAATAAATAATTGTTTACTTCAGTTCAGGTGCGATAAATGAAACTGCAAGGAGGAGGAGTGGTGGGTGGGGATGGCGAGGAGGATGGAGGGGAAGGAGATGAACTGGAGGGAGGTGTATTAGTAGCGAGGGGATGGTGATTACCCCTGCGCCCACCGCGTACCCTCCCAGGAAGGCTTCTCCCTCCCTCCTCCCCTGTCTCTCAGAGGTACACTTTCTTCACACTTCGTGTTGTTCCGAAACCGTCTCGATATCCCATTCCAGCAGCTTCATTCTGAAAAAACAAAAAAAAACATGGTTCATTAAGTAGGTAATAAATACGGCTGTATACACTTTTGTACACAAGAAATTTTTATAATACATGTTTAAAAACGCAAAAGATTCCGTAGAATCTTGCTCATCTGGCCTAATTCCTAATGTGTTTGAATGTATAGTTTCAAGTGTATTTGGCTTCCATGAGTCAGTGTTCTGAACAAATTTTCACATCAAAAAAGCAAATTTTGTCATGAATTGTGCTTTAATATATGCAATAAAGGAATAATAAAATATGTTTCTATTTCAACATAAATAAAGTAACATAACACTAATTCGTTCAACATTTAATATAACATTATCGAGTATTTAATATTAATAATTAATGTAACATAAATTAATACAAATGATTGAAGTAATAGATTTTTTTTTATTTTTTTTTTGGGATAGAGGAGTGATAAGCCTCTTCACCACTGCGACCCATAAGATCTATTGTGGTATACATCACCTTCTAGTGATTATCCCAGATCCCTTTCAGGTCTCTTACGAAACCAATAAGGGTCCCGGGATCAACACCATGGACCTCTTCCGGGCTAACAAAAGCATTTCCAAGAGCCGTAAATCTTCTCCGTGCGAGAGCCTCGCATTCGCACAGCAGGTGTTGAGCCGATTCAGTTCCGAGGGAGCAGAATCAACAAGAGTCTTCCGAGACCAGCCCCAATTTTTTGAGGTGGTATTTGGCCGGGCAATGACCAGTGAGAATTCCCACAATCCGTCTAAGGTTATTCCTACCCAATAATAAAAGCTTCTGTGCTTTTGACTTAGAGAGACAGATAAACATTTTTGCCTACCTAAGCCCAGGAGCATTGTTCCAGTGTGTAGACCAGGTCTTCTCCGTCCAGACTTCAACAACATTTCTCAGATGGCCTTTAGGCCTCCCACAGAAAGGTTCTGGACCAATGAAGGGCTCTTTAGCTCCTATTCTAGCAAGTCTATCTGCTGCCTCATTGCCCTTAATACCTACATGACCAGGCACCCATTTAAGAGTGACTTCATTGAGTCTAGCCATGTCATTCACTGCTTTAAAACAGTCCAAAACTAGCCTTGATTCAAAGGCGAATGATTCAAGTGCCTTTAAGGCTGCTTGGCTATCAGAAAGGATGTCAATTCTAGCTCCCTTAATCCCTCTTTTTAGGATTTCACGGGCGCAGAGATCTATCGCAACGACCTCCGCTTGAAAGATTGATGGTAAGGCTCCCATAGCCCTAGATATACTGCACCTAGGACCATAGACTCCTGCACCAACTCCGCTGGTGATTTTGATTTGGTTCAATATAGACCGAGCACAAAAATGGGTTCCATAATCTAAAGTAGGCCTGTGCGAGTACTCGAAGTTCGCCAAGCTTTTTAGTATTTGGCTCGGCTCAAAAATAAAAAAAGCTCGAAAAAATTTTAGCTGAGCTTTTTACCTCTGATAGTAATAAACACCATAAATAAGTCAATGAAAATGGCACCAACTACTTAAGAAACAGTGTATTTATTTATTTTCCTTAACAAACGTTCCCATCCTGCCCATATTTCATCGTCTATTGAAGAGCTAAAAATAAATACTGCAAGGTATGAAGATGACTAACGAAGCAGTAAAGGTGAAGAAACGGTTTAAATCAAAAGATTCCACAGTAATACGTGACAACAGATCTATTAGTTTCGTCAGTTAGTGCGAATACGAAATAGCTGTGTTTTCTTTACGAACACAGTAGTTATTAATCTGCTGAAAAGTAAAAAAATGAAAAAAAATTATAGAGTGAAAAAGTAATACAAAAATAATATTGAAAAGTGACAAAGAATAACACTGTAATATGAAAGGCGGTAACAGTTACGTTCTCATTACCAAAAGTGCCGAAAAGTAGCAGTGATTTATTGTTCCCTATGTATTCGTCGTTGCCTATGGTTTTGTTGTCTTTCGTATTTTTGCCACCATGACCAACAAAATTACCCTGCGACTACCCACAAGCGAATCAAATATTAATTATTCCAATTTTATGAAAGTAAGACATTTTTATCGGTATATTATTTTCTGCACGATATTTCGTCCTCTAAATAGATACAAATATTGAATCTTATTCTCTTTATTAACATTGTCGACTGAAACCAGAGTCAGCATTTTTAAAATATTTTGTTTACTCGAGATTTAGTTTTCTTTCAACGTGATCAAATCAAGGTCTATTTAACTTTGGTTATTATTTCGTACCTGCTTGCCACGTTAACATTGTCTTTCCTTACCGACAGAATAAAATCGGTCAGTTGAGTTTTACCCACTAGCTACTTTACAATCTAAACGAATCAGGCGCCGAATATAACCTGTTACCGTACAAAGACGAAACGGTACACTCGCCGGTATTATTGTTTGACGTTTTGAACTTTTACTTCGGCTTGCATTAAAATGATGAAGATTGAAATCATGCGATAATTTTTTGTGTGTCTGTCTGTCTGTTAACACGATATATGCACTCATAGACGTCGCATTTATGGTGGTGCCAAAATCTTCGTAATTTTACTGCGCAGACTTGGAAAGCTTTTGAGCTTTCTAGCGTGAGTCCTAGCTCGTCGGGGTCACTCTTTTGGGTCAAAATTTTGAAATTACAGTGTGGGGTAACGTTTTATATGTTTTTGGGTACGGGAAAACCGATTTTGAGTGTTAAAAGTCGTAGCGCGTCTTGGTCACGTTTTGGGTCAAAATTTTGAAAAAATTGGTTCAAAATTTGAAAATACAGTGTGGGGTATTGTTTATATGTTTTTGAACACGGGAAAACCAATTTTGACAGTTAAAGAATAGTAGCTCGTCGGGGTCACGTTTTTGAGTCCATATTTTAAAAATACAGTGTGGGGTATTGTTTTATATGTTTTTGGATAAGGGAAAACCGATTTTGACAGTTAAAGAGTCGTAGCACGTTGGGGTTACGTTTTTGGGGTCAACATTTTTAAAATATAGTGTGGGATATCGTTTTATATGTTTTTGTATAGAGGAAAACAGATTTTTACAGTTAAAGAGTCATAGCGCGTCGGGATAAAAATACAGTGTGGGGTATCGTTTTATGTTTTTGGGAATGGGAAACCTGATTTTGACAGTTATTTAAAAAAAAAAAAAACACGATCCGAAGTCTCGAGAAAGTGTTCCATATTTAAATCTTGTTGTGTTTGTAAACAAGTGATTGACGTAATGTTACCTTGCCTATACTGTTTTACTGTATATGCTATATAGGGCTACTTAATATATAAATTAGCTGTTTAATGCTAATGCTTGTCTAATGCTGTTAAAATTAATTATTTATCGATTTAATCCTGATTGTTACCTAGTACTACACCTAATTAAGTAGTAAAAAAGCTCAGCTCGTCAAAAGTTTGAGTTCATGAGCGATAAAAAAAGCTCAGCTCAGCTCGGCTCGAACTCAAAAATCTAGGCTCGCACAGGCCTAATCTAAAGTACTATAAATAAATTTATATTACCTTTTACAAATTAATTCACTGTTTATTATGTTACGATTACTGCAGTTTTGGGCTATGTGAGCCCAACATCAGAGCCATATAGAAGTTAAGAATATCTAAAATCGCTCCTTGCCGAGTTCGTTAGCGATTAAAACAAAGATGTTTACATATAAAAACACACGATATCGATTACCCGTCGGCCGGTGCTCACTCTTCGACAAACGGTTCGAGACTGGATTATTAAATCGTTATCTATCTTGAGTCCTCAGTTCCTTTCTTTGCGTCTTGATAACATAGACGTATAAAGTATTGGAGTGGAACGAGAGTTGTTCATTTAATATGTTGGTAGGTTCTTCTTTAAATGTTCTGTAAATCTCAAATTCATCCAAGGCGTTACTTGAGTATGTACATCTAAGTGTTAATGTCAGAGTAAGTGTGGCAGCTGTTAATAAACAGTAGATTAGTTTGACGTACCCAAAAAAGTAATATAAATTTATTTATAAATTTCTGCTAATCCGTAAGCTACTATGGTAAAATTGAAACTAAACTAGTAGTAGTAATAAACATGAATTAACTTTTTTGAAATACAGTTTGACTGATTCCTTAAAATACATCAAATAATAATTATTTATGGCTTTGAAACTCAAGTAAAAAATGTTCAAGTGTTTTTATTACGAAAACTAATATAATTTGTATTAAGTATTTTCATGTACCATACCTTGCCAGCCTCTCGCTGAGACCTCAAAGTACCAAAGTGATCTCTATTTGTTGGCCGAGTATATGGAGCAGCATTATAACCGTCAGAAAATTGAAACATGTTATCCTTGCGTATTGTGGCCTTGGGAGAGTTAAGGGTCTTGTTAGGAGCAGCAACAAGCACAGGTTCGGCATACGTTACTTCCTCTTGAGCCAAAAGTTTAGGTTCAGGTGCTAGTCTTCTCCTGTAATCAATTAATATGAGAATCACATTGGAAGATAATAATGGAAGAAACACATTGCAATTATAATATTCTAAAATAGGAGGTTTATAAGGTTGAAGGATAATAACCTCATTTAAAAGAACAACTGTTTAGTAAGAATAATATTAATACAAGTATACAGATTCATGAATTACTAGACTTGCTTCTTTTATCTACTATACCAAAATACCTTTCTGAAAACATCATAGAAAGACATTAATATGTAGGTAGCAAGACACACTTACGTATTGACATTTTGACGTTGTTCAAAGTATTCATACTCTGTGTCAGGATAGGGCAAATTATCATCATCATCTTTATGACACTTTCGTCCGCAAAGGTAGCCAGTGACAAAACCTACAAGCAGAGCAGCCAATGATGCAGCTACAACAGCTGTGGCCAGAGTTTCTACTGAGTAATGAGGAGGAG
>JAGFPH010000021.1:980857-1025905 GCA_018207615.1 Philaenus spumarius
AACCTCCCATTCCTAGCACTATGAACTACAGTACTCTAACATTTACATTTTACATATATTTTCACCTAATTTATAAAGCTTATTACATAATACAGTACCTACGTAAATTAATTGTGAAAATAAACGTTTTAGTTACTTTCCTTACCAATTTCACAGTTTTTAAAACAGTAAGCACATAGTAAACAGTTTTTTAGGTAGATAGTAAACATTGCTAGATTTTAAACCTCATGTCTCTTTCTCATTCTAACTCTCACATGCGCCTAGTGGAAACTTCCAGTGCCTAGTAGAGTTCCATAAAACAAATATCATAACGGTAATGAGGGAAATAAGACCAGTCACTAATTAGGCACTAAATTTTACTGCTTTATTAAAGAGGAGTGAACTTCAATGCATTCATTTGTGTAGAAGGAAAATTTAATATAAAATTAAGGGTAAGCGAAGGTCTGGGATTTGAGGTAACAGCAGTTGGCTTCGTAGAAGCGTACTAGAAAATAAAACTTCTGGTTTTTAGGTTGGAGATTAAGAACATTATTGGTAATTTGTTATCTTTTTAACAACTAATATAGTAACTCTTGAATAACAGTTGTTATTGCAACTATTTATGTTAATAACAAAAGCATATTCATAAATGTGGATTTTTATGGAAAGCACTACGAGGTAACTCAAATAAAAATTGACACAATGCAAGTTACAACTGTTAAAGAGCCCATGAAGAATAACCACTTTAATGAATCATCTATAAATTGTCCACCAAGATACAATTTAAAGAAGGCAGATTACATGAATCTTTTTGATGTGTTGGGCGATAATTTCATTCTTGGAGGTGATTTTAATGCAAAAAAACACCTTTTGGGGATCCCGACTTACTAATGCAAAAGGTAGAGAGTTATATGAAGCAAGTAAGGAGGTAAAGTGTGACTTCTTTTCAACCGGTAAACCAACTTATTGGCCATCAGATCCAAAAAAGATACCGGATTTTATTGACTTCTTTGTGGTAAAAGGGATATCTGACAACAATATCCACTTGAGTGGAAGTTTTAATTTGGGCTCTGATCACTCTTCTATTATTTTAACAATAAGTCAGAGAATAATAAAAAAAAAGAAGAACCACCCAGATTAACTAATAACAGGACTAAGTGTCAGAGATGCACTTGAAGATAATATTGACCTGCATGATCCCCTTAAAACGTCAATGCAGTTTGAGGAGGAAGTTAAATTATTTGTTGCTAATATCCAGCAAGCAGCATGGAACAATACACCTTAAGTAACTAAAAGATACCACAATAGCAATAACTACCCACTTGAAGTGCTAGAATTGGTTAGTGAAAAAAGAAAAATGCAACGAAAATGGCAGCAAACTCAAGTTCCTCAACATAAAATTGAACTAAATCATACTAGCCAGAAACTCACAAATTTACTACAAACTATTAAAAATGAATCCATTACTAGATACCTTGAAAGCCTTTCAGATGATAAGGAGAGTGAACTCAAGATATGGAAGGTTACTAAATACCTTAAAAGGTCTAATAATATCCAAATTCCACCAATCAGGAAAAATGACAATACATGGGCTAGGAGTGATAAAGTAAAGGCAGATTTGTTTGATGAACACCTAGAGAAAACCTTCTAGGCACTTCCTAGACAGACAATTGATGAAAATATAGCAACAATCAAGAACAAGGATGAATTTCAAATTTGTAACGTATCATACAAAGAACTTAAAAATGAAATTAAAAACCTCAAGGATAAAAAAGCCCCAGGTTATGATCTTATCACAAGAGAGGTGTTAAAGAATTGCCATATAAAGAATTGAAAAAATTTCTTCACTTTATTAGCGCCACGTTTAGGCTAAGGTATGTTCCAAGACAGAGAAAGATTGCAGAAGTGAATATGATTCCCAAACCGGGAAAAGATCCCAACTATAAATCATCATACCGACCAATCTCCTTGCTGCCAGCTAATGTCAAAGATTTTTGAAAAATTATTGAAGAAACGTCTTAAACCAATCATCTAAGAAAAACAACTGATCCCTTATCACCAGTTTGGCTATAGAGATAAACACTCAACTATAGATCAAGTAGCTTACACAGAATCACACATGTAATAGAAAAAGCCTTGGAGAAACACAAAATATGTTCAAGTATATTTTTAGATGTTGTTAAAGCATTCGACAAGGTCTGGCACAAGGGATTAATTTTTAAACTGCAGCGTGATCTTCCAGAGCTGATTTGTCGGATTCTAGAATCTTAAATATCAGAAAGATGTTTCAGAATTAAGCACAAAGGAGAGTACTCTGAATTGAAGAGTATTTCAGTGGGGGTACCCCAAGGAAGTGTCCTTGGATCTTTGCTCTATCTCTTGTACACCAGCGACATTCCTCAAGAAAATGATGCAATTACTGCGACTTTTGCTGATGATGCAGCAATCTTGGCGACCGGTAACAATGTGGAAGAGGCAACACAAAAATTACAAAGAGCGATTGATAGAATTAGCGTCTGGATAAAGCAATTGAGATTAAAATCAAATGAATCTGAGGCAACCTATGTTAATTTTACAACTAGAAATATAAATACAATTCCTATTAAAATAAATTCCCATTTAGTAATTCTGGCTAATACTGATAAATACTTGGGCATGACACTCGAGCTACACTGGAAGGAAGGAGGTACAATTAAATATGCTATTTAGGAACATGTTAGTGGTTACTTGGGAGAAACTCAGAATTAGATCTACACAATAAAGTGCTTCTTTACGGGCAAATATTGAAAACAATGTGTACCTAAGGATAACAGTTGTGGGGTTGTACAAAGAAGACAAATGTAAATATTATACAAACATTTCAGAATAAGGTTCTGCGGAGCATTGTTAATGCACCATGGTAATGCCTAGTTGTACAATAATTAAATAAAAATAAAATAATGAAAAACATATATGAAAAAACCCAATGTCTTCTTCCTTTATAGACAGTTCAAATCTATCTGTAATCTCTATGTATTGTGTGGTACTATTTTTTAAAGATGTTTCTAAACTAGTCAATAAAATGGGATGCAGATTTATTCTGTCTGAAAACAGTTTCTCCTATAAATTATCCTCAGCTGTCTAAGTAGGAGGATTTTTTCAACATTTTAAGAGCCTTTGTAGTGTATCACTATTATTTGTGCATTTCCTTACATATTTTGATTCTACAAATGCTCTGGAATCCATCCAACAAATATATTTTTTAAAACTTAAATACTCTATGTTCCATATAACCTATGTCACAGAATATTTTAGATTTTCTAAGTTCTGTGCAAAGATACATTGGTCATTCTATGATGACTCGTGGGTTTCTGATGAGATGTAATGGCTCACCACTATATCCATATAGTGTTGTATACAGTATCGTTACAATAGTATCTTTGTGTTAAGTATCTTATTTTAGAGTGTAACAAATTAAAATGTGTGCATATGATTAAAATTCTACCTACCAAATTCCATTCAGGCGATGCTGGTGAATGATTCCCAGATTATTGATCTGGTTCGAGCCTTTCTGTGTTATCTGCATGTTTTCAGTAATATTTACCTAATCTCAATTTTGTAACATTTAAGATTTTATTTAGTAGTTTGAATAAGATTATCAATGCATTGATGTCTGTCAAAGGGCTCTTGACATATTGTTACTACTTGTAAGTGTTTAAAAATTGTAACTTTATTGTTTTAGTGGTATTATATAATGTATGCCTTGTATTTATATGTATGTTGTGTTTTTTTTATAGATTTAGGAGCATTAATTGTGTAATTATAATACACAAATGATGATAAACACTAAAGGTTTTATTAGCAAATTCACTAAAGAAAAAAACATTAAGACGACTGAGCAAAACGTGAATTAAGAATTGATTTCTAAATAGTAATGGTATATTAGGCATATATTATCAAATTTTAAGGAAGAGTCGATACATTATTTTTAATAAATATTAATAAAATTTACCTGAAAAACGATCTTCTTCATCCTGAGTTATATTGATGATTTCACCATCTGGTGTTGTATCTTTGGGTCTTCCACTATCAAGAAAATTGTTTTTTGTTGGGTTGTTTTGAGAGAGGCCTCCAACACTGCTCGGTCCCATAATTTTGTTGCCTGCAATATTTATTTGTACTTATGATATGCAGTGTAAATAATATAAATCATGTATTTAATTTCATTGACCAAGGTTTAAAGTGAATTAAAAACATAAAGGAAATATTTTCACATATTTAAGTTGTTGAAAATTATTACTATTTATTTTATTACTATTTTAAATTGCTTGGGATATGTGTACCATAAACTTTATGATTGTACAATCCAGGAAGAGGTTTATCACACTTTTAAATTTCTAACAGATGAATTGATCCCCATATTATTTATAAACTATTTTCTTTATGCTTTAATAAGTGAGTGATATTTTTTATTCTTGGTATCTTTTCCAAAAGCCCCTTAGAATGTTAACCAAGTTGTGTTCAAACACCACAACAAACAAGAATATAGATTTTAAAGATCAAACATCAAGAATTTAATAAAGTTACCAAAACAAGTAACCAAAACTATTTAATAAAATTAAAATTATTCATCTTTCAGTTTGAAGCATTTTAGAAAAACAATATACAGTTGAAAATTAAGAAAAATGTATATATACAACTACTCACAATATTACAAATTCTCTGCCATAATTTTAGGCTCACCTGTGTGTAACTGTTCACTAACAACACAATCTCACTGGTTGTACTATTCGTTCATTCAAAATCAGACAGTAATTACACAACATAAAAGCTTACATGCTACATTCACAATATTTCATAAAACATTTGGTTGAAATAATATTTTATTAGTGATGTACTCAAAGAAATAAAATCCTCCAATTAAAATTTTTCAAGCATATCTAAGACAAAAAAACTGAATTGTTTATGAGTGAAAGTGGAAGGAAGTTCATTCTTCATAATGTTAAGTGTACAAAATGTGTTATGTGTTTCACCTATTTAGACCAAACAATTTGTTTCATTTATACTAACTTTGTTTTGTTCTGAACAGAGCTGTATATATAATATATAATAATACGGACCCAACAAAAAATCTATAAATTGTTTCCAAAAATGTATTGCCCATTCAGATAAATATTATTTAAAATCAGCAGTACTTGAGTTACAAATGGATAAACACAGAGACATTGAGTTGAATATATTGAAAGATTAATTTAAGCAGTGGCGTTACCAGGACTAATGTCACACGGTGCGGACAGTATTTTGTCACCCCTCCCCTCTCGCACCATCCGCATAACCGCACTCCAGCCTTAACACTTATCATGCCTCTGAATTTATAGGGAATTTTTGCAATATTTTCTCAATCTAACAATAATAAAAGATACATTTTGACTTAATTTCCTCAGCTACATTAAAAAATGTCTTTAATTTTACAGGACATTAACAACATTGAGAGGCTCATATGTATTAGGTTTAAAACAAAACACTGACCTTCTTTTTTATTTACACAACACTTGAAGTGTTATAAACAAATAATTTTGGAAGTAGTTTTGTAATGTATTTATTGGAATACAGTGGAACTTGGTTATAACGTCATCAAAGGGACCGGAAGTTTTTTAACGTTATATCCGAGTGACGTTATAAAAAAAGCAGCCTTAAATCTGAGTGAAAGGACAAAGTAAAAACGCGAATGTTCTGCTATATACAGTACAACACTGTTTATTGAAATCTACTCGTACATTGGAATATAATAAAAATCTTACTTTACTGTCGAGAAAAATCTGTGATCTTCTTTTTAACGGTCCTTTCAGAAAAATAAATTCTCTCCGTTGTGCAACAAACGTCTTGAAGCGCACTGAGGCCGGCCACACACTGCAGCAGTCAAGGCGAGGCAAGGCAACGTAAGACATAGTCGCTCGACTCGCCTTGTCGCAAAGCGAACACACACAGCAGAAGGCGAGACAAGTCAAGACACCAAAGTTTTGGCGTGGTTTCACAGTTCAGTACAGAAAGTACAGAGCGGTGGAAGTCACGTGACTTTGCGCATGCGCGGAACGCTTTGACTAAATGACTTTCGACGAAACATAATTGTTGTCTGCTTCGCTTTTTGACTAAAGGCGCCTTTCCGCCTCGCCTCGCCTCACCTCGTCTCTTGCAGTGTATGGTGCTCCGTAAGCGCCTATGCTTTCTCTGGTGCTCAAGACGCCTTTAGTCAAAATGCCTCGCCTCGCCTCGCCTCGACTGCTGCAGTGTGTGGCCGGCCTGAGTGTTGAAGCAGTCGTTTCCCTGAAGCTAAAGAACCGGGAGAGAGTCTCAGCAGCCTTCATTGCTTCTTGAACAGACGGACAAACAAAGTCTTCTGCGCTCTGGTCATCATCTTCATCAGGACTATCTTCGGCATCCTTCTTCTGAACATCTGCGACGATCTCTGCATCACTCAACATTTGGAATGTTTCTACTTGATCATCCACTGAAGCGTATGAATCAATATCATTTCCAAAGTTGCTCTGGTCAACATTAAACTGTGCAATCCACGTTGAAAGAGGCAGTTCATCATCTTCGTCATAATTTTCAAGTGAAGCTGTAGATCCCAATTGAGCTTTGCGGAAGCACTTCAAAATGGTTATCGGCGTTACATTATTCCAGGACTTGTCTAGGAACCTTATGGCGTCCAATATTGAGATGTTCACGGGCTGTGCGGTGTCCATGCTAAGAATAATTTTTTTTAACAAGAATTTCCGGTAGTGACACTTTAGACTTCTTATGACGCCTTGGTCCATGGGCTGAAGAATACTTGTACAGTTGGCAGGGAAAAAAACAAGATTTATGTTGGTTAAATTTAATTTCGGATGTGCTGCACAATTGTCAACTAGAAGAAGAATTTTTCTGTTTTTTAAAGATAACTGTTGATCCCACCTCCTTAACTCTTCTTCAAATATGGCAGATGTCATCCACGCTTTTTTGTTAGCAGTGTAATTCACCGGTAGTTTTTTTACGTTTTTAAAACATCTAGGGCGCAAACTCTTTCCGATCACTAAAAGCTTTCTTTTTTCAGTTCCTGTCATGTTTGCACAAACGAAGGCCGTTATTCTCTGCTTGGAAAGCTTTCCACCAACACACTTTTCGTTTTTAAATTGTAATGTCTTGTCTGGAGTTAACTTGAAGAAAATTCCGGTTTCATCTCCGTTGAAAATGTCTTTGTCTTTGTAACCTTCACTTAGAGTTGGCCACGTCTTCTGCACCCATTCACTCGTAACGTTCTGATCAACACTTTTTGCTTCGCCACAAATCTTCGCAAAGGAGATTGAATGTCTCGCTTTGAAACGATCAAGCCAGCCGTTTGAACAAGTAAAATTAGAACCGAACATTTGTCCAAACTCAGTCGCTTTTTCTTTAAGAATTGGTCCACTAATAGGAATGTTGGCGCTGCGGCATTGCTTAAACCATTTAAGCAACGCCTCATCCACATCACTATGTTGGCACTTTCTTATTTTTTTTACGTTTTCTCCGTCTTCCTTAAACGCGGTTAAAATTTTGTCTTTATTCTTTAAAATTGAACCTACTGTAGAATTTACCAGACCAAACTCACGACACACATCAGCGATTTTTCTTCCACTTTCCACCGCTCTGATCAACCGCACTTTTTCCTTGATAGGAAGCACCTTCCGTTTGACACCACAACTTGACATTGCACAAACAAAACACAACTAACGACGTATAAAACAACTGTCAACACACGCGATGCTCACACGGAGGTAGGTAGTGATGTGACTGATGATTTACCGTAGCTAATGAAACAAACAATACAGTACAGTGTGCCTGTGTCACCACAGTCATTGACCTTGTAGAATGTAGGGGTGGGAAGGGATAAGACCCAGGTATGCGGGACAGCCCCCGCCCCCTCGAGACACCAATTACACAAAAGAGTTTCATCCCGTCACCAGCTCAACGTCCGGCTTGTGACCTGTTTTTGCTTTTGTTGTTTCTACACATTGTTTCTATGAACTTTGGGACGTAATACAAGCACACTACCACTTTTGCAACCTAAGAATCGCAAAATTTTTGACGCTATAGCCGAGCGCCGCGATATTTGTTGACGATATAAACGGGTTTTCGTACAACATAAAATGTTCAATTTTGGCCGGTCTGTATAAAATGTGACGTTACCCGAGTTGACCCGAGTTGACGTTACAGCCGATGCTGTTATAACCAAGTTCCACTGTAATATTAAAATAAATATAAACAATTTTTAATAATTATATTTATTAAATTTAAAAAATAATAAATTTATTCATTAGGTATTCATATCAAGAATATCAAATATTACATATGTGTTTTTTCCCCCAAACTTTTTAAATTTTTTTTGAAAATAAATTTTTTTACAATTTCTAAAAAACTAGTTTTTTTTATACAATAGTCTAAATACATTCTACAAGCTTACATCTTTTTATAAGATATTTTTTAAAGAAACTGTACTTAAAAAGTTGTTTAACTAAAATTAACTTTTTTAAATAAACTTGACCAAACCTAGACTAAACATGTAATCATTGTTCTGTAGTCAGTCTCATGTTTAAAATTTAATCAAGTAGACTACATTACTTTTACTTCAACAGTTTTACAAACTTTCTGCTCTGCAAACCTAGATATATAATATTATCAAAATAAATGTTTCTAGCTACAGAATTTTCAATGGAAAGGATTGCTAAACTATAAAGCATCGTCTGGCTTGTGGTGGACCTTAGGTAACTCTTTATAAGTATGACTTATAAACCTACTCTGATCTGTATCACAGTAAACCTACCGTTTGACTCAACTCCTGTTTGTCGTATTATTCATTTTATGAAATGGTCAATGAACTATCTACAAATTTTGATTATATTGATTATTAAAAAATACCAGTATGCAAATTTTAAATTGTACATCTCTCTGGTCGTGGAACCTGGTGCGGGCCGCACTCCCGCATCCTCCTGAAAATTTTTAAGGACATCATTTGGAGGAAAATTAAACAAAATGCATTAATACTGATCACAGTACTTACTAGCAGGGCAAGATGCATGGACTCCAGTTGCAATACTTTGATAAAACTGTTTTTCATCATTCCATCGAGGAGAACCAACTGACCGACATTTCCCAGCTTGTTTGTCCCATGCACAGTATGGGTCTTGGAGAGCAACACATTCACTGAAATAAAACAAGATGTATATGAAAATATCTTCATTGAATTTTTATTGCAGTATAAATGCATGCACTTCTTAAATTTATACATCAAGAAGTGTTAAACTTTAATTTATTTCAGACAAGTAAGTTTAAGATTTTGAAAAAAAATATTTTGTGCGTACCTAATTGATAGAACAAGTGTTTATACGATTTGAAATTATATTTGATTTAGCAATCTTTAAATTTTATCTACTTTTGACGCTATATTAGAGCTAACTAAAAATGTAAATCCATATTAACTTTAAATATTTAAACTGTTGAAACTTTTCTTCTTAGATAAAAATGATACTTATGGTTATTTAGATTAACTAATTTCCAAACCGCCAACAATGGTTGAACTGAAATGTAGAATTTATGAATAGAAATTCAATCATTCAAAGTTTCCTTAAATTCTGATTAATTAATTAATATATTAATTAGCATTGCAATTGTATAGCTGGCATCATTAGCTCATGTAGGCTTATTGACTCAATATTCACTAACGGTCAAATGACAATAACATTATATGCATTGCTCTTAATTCTAATAATCACGAAGGTAATCTAAAAAATATGCATATCGGAACATATCCAGGTTCCACTTAGTATAGATTGTGGATGACTGAATAATATTTAAATAGTTTGAAGTTATAATTGATTTTGTTTTAAAATCTCATAACATTAATTTGTAACATACAAAGAAACTTAAAATAATTAATTTTAAAAAATATATATAAAAATGAACTTTACTATGAAAACAAGAAATTTTATCTAAAAAGAAGGAAACAAGTGGTTTTATTACTTTCTTCAACTAGTTGTACCTTAGCTAAATTTAGAAGCTGTGGTCATATATTCTTCCAGTAAAAAAGGATATTTTGTTGACTAACATTTCCTTTGGCTTCCGGTATGATGTCATAGTGAACACAGTTTTTTTAACGCTGGAATCGGATGGGCTGGTTTTGAATCAAAACACGTGCCAACCGGTAATAAGTTTGTAGTAAATTTTTTATAAGACATTTCTAACTGTACCAAAATGAAAAATTTGCCATTAGTTAGTTTTTTGTGTAAGAATATAGGCCTCCCCCCATTTTTTTTTTTTTCCCCCCCCCCCCCCCCAAATACATAGTTTTGCCATAACTATGTTATTTAACATGTTTATACAAAACAACGCTAAATGATTTAATATTCTGAATAAATTTATACAACACCAAGATAAACATAAAACAAATAAATAAAAAACAAATACATGATCTAACTTACGGTGATGGTGATGTTTAAACTTTTACAGTTCGTTTTTTACAATTTCGTAAGTTTTCAAGATTTTAACTTTGAAACTTTGAAGCCTATTCCTAAATGCATATTATGTCATGAAAAATGGACATAAGAATCTTACAAAAAGTTCTAGTATATACAAGCTATCTCACTTATAAACCTAAGTTCAAATTTGTGAAACAAATATTTATTAAACTACATACCTAACTGTTAACAGGACATTCTTACAATTTAATTTACAGCAGATTTAATTTATTCCAATATAACATAAACATTTATTGTTTTAAAACCCGATTTTAAGTACCGGTGTGCAATCTACAGTCGTGGTCTTAGAAATTGCATCACCTATGATTGTTATCCTAAATGTGTAAACAAATCCTAAATAAATGTATTGCAAAGCCTAAGAATAAAGATGAGCTGAAACAGGCAATCGAAAAAGTGTGAAATGAGGAGATTAGGTGACGAAATCATAAAAAATTTGATCGACTCAGTTATCACGGCTAATGGCGGTTCGACAAAATACTTGTTTATATTAATATTTCAATAAATATATGTTTAATGTTTTTATAAAATTTTTATAAATAAATTCATATGAGTATGTAAAAAACAATTTGTTTCTTAAATTCCTCTCCTCGTTAACACTAAACATTTTATTTATCATTTTATGAATATAATATTTATTTTTTATTTCGGTTTTAACCATTTTCACGGCTCATAACAGACTCTTTTCCTTTGCAAAAATTTTTAAATTATCAAAAGGTGGGAACAACATTGGTTTAAGGAGATCCTTCATTATTTTTAAGTGATGCAATTTCTATGACCACGACCTAAGAAGATAAATAGTAATTCTACACACACATTTAGAGGGCTTATTTACTAAGCCATATTTATTTTGATCTTTGTTCATAAAAATCAAATCTATAGTACTTGAATTTTATTAAATTTATATATTTCATAGTCATGTTAACACTATACATCTTAAGAGACCACAACCTCATGCCATACATTGAAGAGCATGCCATTGCAGCATTCACATGCAGCATGACCATGCTATTGCAGCATGACCATGCTATTTATTACATTTCATCATAGTAATAATTCATTTTTGTATAGCATACTTTATGAATGGATTAAGTATTAAAATGTATGTATAGTTTCCATTCCTAAAGAGAATGGAAGGTTTGTGACTTACAAAAATGATTACTTAACTTTAAAAGAAATAAACGGTACCAGAAACGGGCACAAACATAATTAAATTACTAAACAGATTCACTGTGATTTCATAATTGAATTAAAGTAGGAGAGGGGATATTAAATTAGGAGAGTAACTAATACATATTATTATTATTAGCTAGAGAGAAAACTATTCGATCGATTTCAAACAAATTTTCACCAAACATGTCTATTAGGCCTGTATAGATCCATGAAAAAAGGTTTTGAAAAACAACCCCCTTTTTGGCCAATACATACAGCTTAGTATACATACAGGCATACAGACAGACATTTTGTAAAAACCACTTTTTTGGACTCAGGGGGTCCCAAAACGGATATTTCCACAAAAATTTCAACATCGATTTTTTTTGCAATCATTATACTTTTTCTATACTATAGTATGGTGAGAAAGTAAAAGCTATTCATTTAATTTCTTTGAAAGAATCACTACCACGTATTAATTTTCATTAAAGTTTAAAGGTAAACTATTTTGTGTACCTGCAACCAGAAACCACTTTGTCACAGCGATGCAGTCTTATCGATATTACTTCCGAATCAGAGACTACAATCAATCGACCATCTTGGTTGTCGCTTCGTGCTACCTTAAGTGATCTTACTGATACGTTTAGTGGAAAGACTTGTATCTCTTCAATAACAACAGGACTGACTCTTTCAACTGTATCAGCAGAGTCTGCATTCACGGTCTTTAAAATATAGCCATTATCTGAAATATAAGTTGTAAGTAAATTAACTAATACCAAATAAATGTATTAAGAATAGGCGATTACATCTTAAAAACTTCAACAAGAGTAAATTAGATTAAAAGATGTTGGTTACAGTATTAAAAAACTGAAATAGGCGGCACTATGTAAATATGTAAAAGAGTAAGGTTTAGATCAAAATTATAGACCAATGGTTTTTATAAAATTTTCAACAAAACACTCTTTATCAGATAATATCTCTTGTGACAGATGAATTTTACAATTGATCTAACATTTATAACACAATGTAATAACAGCTTCACAAAGCCACAGATAATTCCTTGCATAAAAATACATCTAGAATTCAAAATTTATAATTAAATCATGAAAATGTTCATTAAACTTTTATTTGTTTAATGTGTAAATACTTATTTTGTAAGCAAAAATGTAATATGTAATTCATATCAATATTAAAGTAATTTCTTAGTAAACAATTACCTAATTAAAAATTTCTCTTCTCTTCAAACAATAGACAATATTATTTTCCAATATCCTTCATTATTTCAATACCCTAATCCACCCACTAGAATATATTTATCCAACTCTAGCAATAAGACATGTAATACTTTAGTTTTTCAAAAATAGGTTTTGTTTCTTATAGTTATTCAACTTATACTGGATCACAAGAGATGATCAAGAGAAGTGTTCAAATCAAAGAGAATGCAGTGAAAATAAAATCCAAACTATATCTGCATATGGCTTTAACTCTATAGGAACAAATCCAAACAGAAGTACAACTGATTGTCAAATCTGAAGGAACTCGGTTGTAAAGTAAACTTAGCAATAAAACACTGGAAATCTAATTCAGCCTGGGTGGTTTTATTTGTTTTACATGCTGCTTAGATGAAATGGAAAAATTGATCACATTTGGAATAAAGGAAATAGGCCTAAGTTTAAGAAGGTGGTCGTCCAAGACACTATAATACTGGAAAGGCATAATATAGACAACCTAAATGATCCATACATTTGAGAAACTTAACTTGACAAATACTACGCTCACACAAGGAGCGAAAGGAGCGATAATTATTTTATTGATAAAACTTGGATACAAATTCTCTTAAGTTTTAATGACAGTGTCACCATCTTAAGTGATGTTTTAATTCAATAAGTAATAGCTTGATTAGCATGTATCACTGACATTGTCATTAAAACAAATTTGAATTATACAAATATTATGTATTCAGTTTTTATTAAAATGTCACAAGTAAAGCTCATACGGTATTTTTATACCTATTTTATTATCAAGTAGTGATGACAAATTCATAAAAAAAAAATTTAAACCTTGTCACCAAGAACACTGAAATAAAGTTAAAAAGAAACATTAGCATTGTCTTTAGAAACATTGGTATTGTCATTAGTATAAAACAACAAAATAACTGACCTGTTCCTATAAAAAGAACATCGTAAGTCTTGCCTCCTGGAGTCTTAATTTGTGGATCCACAGCGATTTGTGTGAAACGATAACTGTAAATACAAATTTCATTGTACTTATTATAATTCAAAATTTTATATCATTCTAATGAATTTAACAAAATTTTCTTGTGTGTTTTAACTGTTTTTTGTGTAAAAAGACATCTTCAGACTTAATTACAAAACTAATTATACTTATAATTTAATTTATTGTCTGTAGGTAATTCAACTGTGTTGATATTTAATAATTGTTGTGAAGTAGTGTTCATAAAAAGTAAAATTTCATTACATTTATTCTAGCACAAAATATGTAAAATAAAAATAATGACATACTTGTAATTGTAAGTAATGTCTATATACAATTTTGTGTAAGATTAAAAATGAACACAATTATTAATAAATTGATTGAACTTTATTCACTTTATTGTGTTTTTATCAGCAAACATTTACAATAAAATAATATGATATAAAGCGTTTCACCCGCAACCAGTAAGATTTCATAAAACATGTAGAACTTACTGAAAACTTGTGCGTATGACAATAGGCTGCTTAAAGAATGATGGCACTGACTCATCCATAAGAGAGTGGGTTTTTATAAAGTTAAGAGTTAGATCTGGTAATGTCCGAGAGTCATTGACACATTGGCCTGGCCTAGGATCGGGTACCTGCAGACAGAAACAATTTCATTAAAGCTAATACATATTTTATAACTAAGTACAACTTTAATATATTCAGTTGGTTAGTGTCTTTACATAGTACAGTAGAGCCGAGGTAATGTGGTCCAAGGGTATCTCAGATAAGCGAAAACTCAGATAACTCGGGCTCTGTCAGGGAAACGTACGGTAAACTGGTGAAATCAATGAAAATGTGGTCAAAGATGTGAAAAAAGGCATTTACTGTACTATCAAATGAAAAACGAACTTCCAAATGAAAATAAAATACAAATACAAAATGATAAAAAGACATACATAGACTACAGTACATGTTCCTGTAGAAAAATATTTTTTGAAGAAGTTCATAAGTGTTTTCTGTTTAACGGAACTCGCTTGCTTGAAAACTACAAACGATATGCAGATGGGATGACACATGCGACGTTTTAAGAGCGAGGGTTTACTTGATACTGAATCAAACTACTGTATTTAGAAAAACTAAAGGAGATGTGTGAGAGGGGTGTATGCGGGTAGCTTAGAAGTTAGATGCAATAGAAGGTCGGAAGAAAGCAGGAAGCAGGTGCAGGAAAAGCCAAGATAAGGAATGATGATATCATCATCGCTTAAACAATAATCACAGTCGTCTGTCTACTCTTACTACGCTACTACCCGATTAATATTATTGTTTATTCAAGTCAATTGTTTGATTGTTTATTTAGTTTACTACTTTTAAATAAATAAATTATGTTATTTATTTAGAAAATCTATTATTATCTTGAATAACAGTAGGACTTGTCCTGGTCAAAATACTTTAAAACGTAAGAAATCGTAATGCTAATGATGATTAGCAAAACATTGAAATTACTGTATTGTACAATACTTCATTAAAAACTTAACTTACTTGATTAAAAACTGTGCGTTTTATTTACCCAAACCATTTTTGACGTAACATTATGTGACTAATATAAGTACAGTACAGCAGACATGCGGATTTCACTTTGCACGGTTACTTTAACGCAACCGAACTTTTTGTTGTTGTTTTTTACTACCTCGGTTAACCCGAAATTCGGTTAGTCGGGGCTCGGATAAACGCGGCTCTAATGTATATAAAATATTTTTTTTAAATTAAGTGAACCAAAAACACTTGTTATTTACATTCTGAATTTACATCTTTTGTTATAAAACTTTCATTATTCCTAGAGAGAATAATGTTTTGTATTTGTAATAAAGAATTTTGTTTATAACTTACAAAAATTATTACTTAATATTTTGAAATATTTGGGATCCACATAACTTGATTTGTGAGTGTATAACAGGAAAGGTGAGTTTTGGTTTAGGCTTAAGTTTTCTTCAACTTACTTTTAAAAGTAAATACTACTTGTATATCACTTTAAACATTATTATTAATAAATTTACTATCTTCATTAAGCCAAATAAAGACATTTTCATCTTTTCTTCAAAATAATTGTATACATATTTGCCACCGTAATATATATATTATGTATATAAATAAATTTTCCTTGATCTATTTCTTCTTCGGATATATTCAGGGGTTTACTCGTAGTTTTTCCAGTACCGGAATGCAGCCGGAACTGAACAAAAAGTCACATAGCAGCCTATATAGCACATAGCAAATTTTAGAGACACATACTATTTTAAACAAAAATTTGGCAAAATGTCTCTTATTTACTGAATAGAATTTATCAGAAATTTAAATCCTCGGTAAAAGACTGTAAACCTAAACAAATTTTATGTATTACAGCAAGAAATTACTTTTCTTTTATTATAGCAAGAAATTACTTTTCTTATACAAGAACAATTAAATGCAAGCAAGCTTATCACAAGAACACAATGCACAAATACAGACGCTAAATTGCGGTGTGGTCGGTGTTCAGGTACCTACGTTTAAATACTTTCCTCTTTCGGGATGCCTTTCGACCTTGTATTTGTAACGGCGTTTGTCAGTATACACCAATGTTTGTTTGTATTCCATGTTGTGCTCTCATTTGGGATTTTTATTTTTTAATTAATTAATCGTGAAATGAAATGAGTTATTCGATAAGTATTAACCACTCAATGAGATCCAAATTATATCATCATTGGTCTTATTTTGATTACAATAATCTCACCACATCAATATATATTGTAAACTTCTTAATGCCAAAAAAGTTAATAATGCAAAAGTTGAAGCTTGATGGTTTTTAAACTTTTTGGCCACCTCTATACTGAATCATCGGTCTCTTATGCGGGTTTCACACCAAATCCAGGCCGGACGAAAATCCCGCAGTATTTCAATTTGAGCTTTCAAATAGGACACCAGCCTCGAAAAAAAGATTTTGAGCAGTCCTGCCTTCCGCTATTTCAAGTGGTTTCTGCCAGCGTTTTTCAGTTTAGCTCGGTGTTCATGCCAGTGTCACTACGTTGCAACTGCAACTGCTAGGAAGGCTAAAAAACCTATTGAGTGAGACTCAGCTTCAGTGCGAACGCATCGCATATTTTGCTCGGCTTGGCTTGGCATTACTTCGCCCGGCCTGGCTCGGATCAGCTTTTATAATTTGAATCCGTTTGCAGCGTTCACCGAACATCAAAGGTGTGCCGCAAAGCTGCAAAAACGTGTTTGGTGCTCCCATTTCGATTCTGAGCTGAGGGACAATGTGGGATACTTTACTGTAACGCAACGCACTATAGTGTGGGGATATCTTGAGGTTTCTCGATTGGCGGACGTACAGTTCTGAACCGAGTGTTGAATGAGTGTGATTGAGGGAGTGGATGGTCCAGTGCAACGTTAACACAAAACGTATACAAATTTAATAAAAAACAGTACCGGAACGGCGTTCCGGTACCAGTAAAACCCTGGATATATTTGATCCAGACTCTTGTTTGTAATCAATGGTTTGTTCGAAACATATTGGTCCTTTTTATTTGCAAAGAAATTTAGTACAACTGTTGACTAGCTTACATGCACAGACTGCCAATATATGTTGGCTTTTGAGTGACTATGTGAACTGAATACGTGTCTAATTTTATAAGTTTTAAAATTGAGAAACAGTAACGTATGAAATTTTGCCAAAAACTTGATAATTTTCAATGAATATATTTGTGAAATTTAGCAAGCATTTAGAGATGATTCTATGAGTGTCACACGAATTACGAAGAATTTGATTCAAAGATGACTGCAAGTCAGTGTAAAGTGAACTGCGTTCTAGCAGGTCCTCAACAAGACATAATGACAAAATCATTTACCGGGTGGAAACTTGGATCACATTGGTTCAGATATTGTGTTTTGACTGACAATCTAAAAAAAAGAAGAAAATTAATATGACAAGAGTGTGAGCAAAATTTGTCGACAGAGCAATTTTGCTTTTCTTTGAATTTTCACAAGACGTGTTGGACTACATAAAAAGTGAGCCTAGCTTTCTGAAGACTGATCAATAGAGATAAGTCTTGGACAAATGAGTATGACCCAGAAACCAAAGACCTGTCTTTACAATGGAAACATACGTAATTTTGCTGAAAAACCAAGGCAACATTGCACTATATGAGGCTTCACAATTAACAAAGAATACTATATTTAGAGGTTATTTTAAATACTCTGGAACTGTTTCCCTTCTCCCAGGAACAGATACGCCTACTAACCTTCAAGTTAGACTTGTTTAATTTACTCTAAAATCAATTTTAATTATACAAAGCAGTAAGACATTTTACACATATTTTTCAAAACTGAGAGCTTATTTAGATGTGAAATTACTCAATTCTTTCTTTACCTTTACACTTTGCACGGGTAACCAATTAGAATTGAGTTCTGACTGCTCCTTGAAATTGCCTTCAAATGTGTCGCTGATATCTTGTAATGAAAAAGCACACACAGCAGAACCTCCGATGCTGTTTGCAGGAGTAGTAAACACAGCATACATCAGCTGTCTTGAGACTGAACCATAAGTACCTTCAATGAGCTCAGTGGTTGATTCTATAACACAATAAAAACAATAAGTTAAAAAAATACCAAAATTATTATCATAGCATACAATACTGCGAAAAATATATTCAAACTGTCAATAAAACAGTTATGATGATTAAGTGATTTTAATAAATTTAAGTAAAAAATAATACTAAAATTAGGATCAAAACAGATTTGATTTTTTGTAACACAAAGCACATGAAAATAAATTGCCAAAACAAATTTTAGAAAGTTGAAATACTGTAAGCAAAATTTTAAAATTATTAGTCTGTTGTAAATTTCAGTAAGTTATTCTTTGGTCACATAAGTCACACTAATAAATTTTAAGCTGAATTATAGAGGTTATAAAATCTGAAGTAAAGAAAACTGTGGACAATAAAAATATGTAGAATATTTTGTGTGACTCTTTAGGTTATGCACAGTATTGAAGCAATTATATTATGCCATACATAAGATGAGAAGATTAGCTGACAAATCAAATTATCAAGAAAAGCATTATTACGTTTTAAAGTAAATATATACAAGAAGAAATACATATCTACAAAAAAAGATTATAAGCGTTTGAAAAAGGGAGTAGCTCAGTTAAATTAGGTTCCATACAACTCACTATAGTTCAGATTTGTCATGTTAATTTTTTGGCTGCTTAGAATTGCCAACTATTTACTTTTGTAACTCTTATCTGGGATGTTTACAAGTGAAACTGTATAACTAATTTACTTACAGTATATGATATAATAAATATATATCAATGTTTGATTAGATGCATCATAGCTCTGGATTTATTGTACATTTTCAATGAATTTATACATATATGTCATGTAGCAACTATTAATTATTTTAAATGTCTGATTTTTTAAAAGTACGCTCACTGACTTTCAGGCTCAATAGTATTACAGTAGTTACTTAACTCAAGATGTTATTTAAATTATACTAAAACCACGTTTATCCGAAAAATTGGTTTATCTAGACAAAATTTTGAATTTTTTTTTAATACTATAAATATTTTGTTATACTGTAGTTTGAGCTCATCACCACAAATCCCCTTGATTTACCGTTATAATTATAACGTATTGTTTTTTTAAGAAATACAACACGATGCAGTAATAACAGCAGCTAACATTGTAATTTAGTCCTAATAATGGCAACAAAAGCCAAATTCAATTTATCCAAAATTTCATTTATCCGGAAAGGGTCCGCTCCCATCAATTAGTGTACACTTTCAAGTACAATAAATAATTTGTTTTTAGAGTAAAAATATTTTACTTTATAACAGCATCCAGTTTTTGCTGAAAATGTGAATTTAACATTCAATATATATTTGACCATGTAGAGTTATCCATTTAGTAAACAATAATAAAATTGCAAAATTAGAATCAAACAGTGCAGTGGCTTTAAACAATACAGATTTCTGCAAAATAAGACATTAAATAAACTTTACCTTAGCGTACATAACGAACATGTAATTAGTGTAAAGAAAGTTTCAAAACCAACTCTAAACTCTGTTTAGCCTCAAAGTTCAGAAACCTAACATTGTTTGTGTCAGGCGTGGGTTCTATTTCCTTTTCCAGCCACTCTTGAAACGACTTTAATTACACGCTTTGTGATTTTGAATTGATTAAGAAAACTTTTCAAGAAATTTAGAAGCTTTATAACTGCACACTGTAGTTTAAATGTACTTTTTATTTAAACTTTGTTATTCCACTTATAAAATGTTCCTGAGCAATATAAATGTTGTATAAAAAAACAATTTTGTTTTCTACAAAACTGGAACAGGATCAATACCACAGCATCAATTTAATATATGAGCATCAAATATATAATAAATTATAATATGGTGGTAAGTGATTAAATATTATTCATTAACTTTTAAGTTGCTTCTGAGTTTGGTTTTTAACAATAAATTTAAGAATTTCAGGATATACATCAAAATAGAGTTTCCGTATAAAAAATTTGCATAAACAGTTGTAGGGTTAATAACAATCTATAGGCTATTTATCATTAAAAGATTTTTGTTGAAAACCTATTTCCAATTGCCCAGCCTATCCTAATGGACCGATTTTGATGATTTTTGTTTAATGTGTTTCTTTTTACTTCTAGATACGTCATCAAACCAAATACCAAACCAAAACCAAATACCAAGCATTGAAAACACTTTTTTTGAGCATTCAGGGCCATAAAATTCCAATTTTATGAAATTTTTTATTATTTTTTTTAAAACTAAATAGGTACGAAGTTAGTTGATAGCTCAATTGAAATAGCTAAAAATTTAGAACATTTACTTCGCTTACTTCTATCTCTTACAGATTTCTAGTTAATTATTAAATGTTTTTTTTACTAAGTACCGTACTTGGTACACATTGTACTATTAAAAGTCATAACTTTATAAATATATATTTAAAAGATAACATATACCCTATTTAAATTAAATGTAAAGTTATATGTATAAATAAAACAACTATTTCTTACACGTTCTGTTCAGTAACGAAAATGTGTCCTTCACAAAAGTATGAACCCTTCTCACAGTGACAAAATTAGGGTTTACAGTTAATCAACCTGTCTATATTTTTTATTTTACCAAAAGTAACTTCTTAACTTTATTGTCGATATTACTCGTTGGCAATAGATCCAGTGCTTCCATCGTTTGTTATTTTAGGGCGTTTAATCACCTAATTATTAATTTTGAATAAAGTTGATGTGGTTGCGTTTGACCGGTTGGCAGTTCAGCTAGGCTCGTACAGATAAGAGTGAGTAAAAGAGCGGAGCAGAAACAAATACATGAGACAATGTAAACTGTGCTGGACAGGCTGCGCCTGCGCGGTACTGCTTTTTTTTAAGATCTCAAGGCGCTCGTACAAGCTCATCGATCTTAACATAGCAAAGTAGGTAGGCCTAATACGTTTTATTGACTGGATGTGTAATCAATGGCAGGTCGTACGAATTTCATTTTCTCCAAAAGCGAAGAAAAACTAATAATTTCTGATCTGATCAAAAGATATCTACTACTGGTGATGAATTTTCTTTTTTAATGGCTTTGGCAAACATGATTAGGCTATAACCCATGTCAAAATTTTCGTGGGGGGGAATGTTTGTCCCTAATAGGAGGTGAATGACGTCTACAATAACAGAAAGTGTGATGGTTTAAACAAGAATCGGATAATGGATTTCAAGCCTTATTCCCCAAATTGAGATGAATCCAGCTTAATATTTTTGTTTTTTGGATTTCCATTATACTCAATTAAACAATACTTTAGATAGTAAACTAGTATCATTATGTTCTAAATTCAAAATCAGAATTTATAAATAAGATTGTTTAGTTATAGAAGAATTTAGAAATATATAAAGAAGCAATAAGAAAGTTTAACAGCTATAGGCTGTGTCTGCTAAACTGCAGAATGTATACTACTATTTAGTGGAGATTAAAGGCAGTAAATTTACCTGTATGTGCAAACTAATAAGCCAATAAGATTGTGATGAATATAAGACTATGTTTTATAGTCTAAAGCTTTTATGCAATAAACCTGAGATCTAGGCCTTATCCAAACCCAACCTACTCAGTCAGAGCTTAATTATAACTTATAGCCTAAGAATGTAAAGTGAACAACATGTATCATAATTTAAAAGTTAGAGCAAATAATTCCCATGGCAGTGCTTTGCTCACACTGTCTAAGGATCTACTTACTTACAGAGGAGATCAACTTTAAACAAGTTTTACATGTTCAAAGTTTTAATCTAAGAAAAGTTAGCCAAGTACATGAGCTAAGAAAAGGATAAAATCAGAGGCATCACAGTTTCATAAAAGAATACATAATCCTGTTATAAAGCTCAATTTGTTTCTTAAAAAATAGTTTTCTCAAAAATTGGAAATTTGTATGTACCGGTAATTATATACTAATTGTATACACTAATGTAATTAGTGTCTATTAGTGTAACTTTAAGACAAATTTATCAACCAACTTTTGTTTAGGTAGACTAGAAAAAACATTTACTAAAATAATATTATTATCTTTAAAATATTTACTATTTCTACAAAATACACCAAAATAAAATAACTAACTATAAAATAACCATAAAACCTCTACAATATATTTTTCCAGTACACTTATTTGGAAAAAAAGGATAAACAAATAAACCAATGAACTACTAAAAATTATGTTTGAAGATGTTATATTTACTGCATATGTAAATAAATTATATTATGAGAGGTAAAGAATGGAAAAAGAACAAAATACCAGTATTTTCGGATGAGTTAAATTTTGTTGTATTACAAAACTGCCATTTTCTGCCATCACTGGCCTTTTTAGGATTGAATATTATTACGGTATTTTTTTGTATGGCCTTATACCAATAATATAATAATATGGTACTTACATATTATTTGGAGGCCACTATTTTTTTAAACGTTGCATATTGTTTTAGTAAACAACAAAAATGTAAGAATAATAAAAAAATAGCCTAAAGTTTTAACCTACAGTACTTAGTCACAGTATGTTTACTTGCTAGGATACTACTAAAAAATAAACGGTACCAGGAACTGGCACATACCTGTACTTTCTCACAAACATA
This sequence comes from Philaenus spumarius, assembly GCA_018207615.1. NCBI lineage: Eukaryota > Metazoa > Arthropoda > Insecta > Hemiptera > Aphrophoridae > Philaenus > Philaenus spumarius. The sequence goes on from JAGFPH010000021.1 coordinate 1,003,875, forward strand.
TTTAAATTAAACAGATTCACTGTGACTTCATAATTGTAGGGGTAGGAGAGGTGATTTTAAAGTAGGAGATTAACTAATAAATATTATTATTATCTAGAGAGAAAAACAACCCCCTCTTCGGCCAAAAATCAGCTATTATTATTAGCTAAACAAGAATTTTTAGGAAGATTTTTTTGCATATGGTAGGGTACATTAAGGGTTACAAATAAAAAAATAATAACTGATATTTTGGGGATTTTGGCTAAAAATGAGGTTGTTTATAAAAAAATTTCAAAACCTTTTTTTGTGCATCTATACAGGCTTAATTGACATGTTTGGTGCAAATTTGTTCGAAATCGATCGAATAGTTTTCTCTCTAGCTTTGTATACATACAGACATACAGACAGACTGAGACAGACATACATTTTGTAAAAACCACTTTTTTGGACTCACCCCCTTAGTATCACCACTTTTTTGGACCCCCAAAACGGATATTTCCACAAAAATCTCAACATCGATTTATTTTGCGATCATTATTATACTTTCTCTATACTATAATAATATAGTATGTAATAAAAAACGTCTAAAAATAGTAGCCTCCGTATAATACATAAGTACCTATAATATAAAATAATAATTTAGATATGGATGTGACATTTTAACAATGAGACCTAAAAATTAGGAATTAAATAAATAACTTTTTCAGTATTTGGCATTTTAGATGCAATTAAAACAAATTTTAAACTAAGTTTGGATGTATAAAGTGTTAATAACTTGACCTGCACTGTACATAATACAGTATTCCCAAAATGTAGATAACTTCAAGCTATTTAAGTGGTTTACCTGAGTATTATTTTGTATTTAAGTACTAACGTCATTACTTTGAGCTATATACAGGCTGTAAAAAAATCCTTTCAGGACTTTAGGATATAACTCCTCATACAAAAAGAAAGAAAAAAAATGTAACCCTAGGCCCGAAAACGCTTCGTTTTCCAGATATCTGCCATTTTGTTTTTTGTACAAAATAATTCACATCTACAGTACGGTTTGACTGATTGAGTTCAAACTTAGCATGAAGTTTAACTTAACAATGATATATCTAAAAAATACTCTTTTATTTCGAATACTCATTTATACTCTAAATAGTTCAGTAAAAAAGAAAACAAATCTATTAACATCAATTAATTAATTAGTTAAACCTAAATTTCAATGCTGTTACTAACAATCAATAGACACAGTTTATTTGATTTCCTTTTAACATTAGAAATTATAACCGTTAACTAAAAAAAGTTTGTAAATAATTGGGCATAATATGGTACTATGGTACCTTTAGTCGACTGTTCAGTATTACTAACATTTTTTGTTGCAAATGATATGTAGGCCTATACCCTATTTTAGACACTAGCTTCACAGTAATCTATATCTAAAATAGGCTTACATGACTAGTAAAAAATAACTAGTGTAAAGAAATGAATTTTAAAACTAGTTCCAATGTAACATCCTCTCTTTAAAATGTTTTAAGTTGCTTATACATCTCATGATCAGTTTGATAAATGGAAAAAAAGAATGTTAGAGGTCTGTGTTATGATAAAGAGAATTGTTGTTTTGTAGATAAGTTAAATTTATTTATTTCATTTAACCTACTTATTTCAAAGCTTCTAAAACTCTAAACAATTGTAAATGGTCATAGATAGTGCAATGCACATTATTATTTATGTAGGCCTACCTTTGGGTTTGAATTAATTTGACAAATTGTTTGACAAAAGTATTTTAATGCTAAGTTCAGACAAATGTTAACTAATTAACTTCTGTATACTGGTGAAGGAGTTAAACCACATGAATGGCAAACACTGAAAATACGTTTTTAATTACAAACTCCAGCAAAAAGAGGGGAGGGAAGTCGGGCATAGCTATTCAATTATCATTTAGTTTGTTATTCTCTCTGATGTTCACCACGCCCTCAAATAAAATACTCACTAATAAGATAATTAATATTCCATTAGCACTCTTTTAAACATATTTTACAGTTTCAAATCATAATGGATAACGACTTTTCTTCATTGCAAAGAAAAATTCTTTATAAATGAAACTGTACAGTTTTGAATAAACAGATAATTGTTGTTATGATATGTTAAGTTTCCAATACCACCCTCTCGTTGCTGGCCTCTGGGAAAACCTATCTAAAGGCTATGCTAAAATTATCATGGAATCAGGATATGAACCTATCACGGAAATGAGTTCCGATACTGTGATTGGAAAATACTGTTTCAAAACACGCTTCCTTGTCACTATTAAAGGTCAGAGAAGCATGGAATACCTTAACAAACTTAATCGCAACCAAAGGTCTCTTATGGTACACTGACAGATTGAAGTCTAGAAAAGGAACAGGAGCAGGTATACACAGTTCACATCTTCATAAGACCCAAGATGATTATCAGTATTAAGATAATTTAGGTAGTTACTGTGCTGTTTTTGATGCATGTACGTAACATCTACAATTTGCTACTGGAGCTACATCTCAATACCAAAAATGAATATTAAAATAGAGCATATAAGTTTTTCTTTTTACGATTTAAGTCAAAGACAAATCGATGCGATAGATGAAAAACAGTTTGGGACTGAATTTAGTCTTAAAGCACAGACATAGAATTACGAAGTGAACACAGTTACAACAAGTAATCAATCATATAATATATCACATGAACCTGTTAACATAATACAGCATAAAGATGTAAAACGTCAGAATTTCAATACCAGGTTTAGTTTTTTTAAATTAACTATAGTAAGGAGTACTAGTCTGAAAACGGGCCATCCTGTGGGGGGGAGGGGGAGTGGGTCAGCTGCCCTGGCATCGCATCAAAATACTACGATAAAAATTTTGTATTGCCTTCCTTCCGGGCATAAAATTCACTCTATTTTGAATGTAATTTTATTTTAAAATGTAATTTTCATACGATAAAATATTATATATCTTTTAAGTTCTTTTTGCATTTAGGCCTACTCAATAATTAAGAAATTATTAAAAACAAATTTTTTATTGTTTCTATTCTTATTTACCAAACATGCATGACTACTAGTCCATATAGTTTTTCTAAAAATGGGTCCATAGAATGAGTTCAGCTTGTCAGAAGAGTAAGCTTGCCCTGGGTGCCTACACTTCTAGGGACTGCCCAGGTCTAAAATACAAGCATTACATATAAATAAAAAATAAAGAAAGCACTTGTGGGACTGCTGACAGAAATTAAAACTGTCATGAATATAAATTGTTGGTTATATTGGTTTAACCTGAAATTTGATCATTATTTTTAACTTGTCCATTTAAAATTGAAATCTAAAAAATAAAAATAACATAAACATGATTCTCTATAGTTAAATAATAATTCATTAGCAACCAAGATAGAAAATTTAGATATTTAAAAAAATAAGAATGCACTATGTCCATTTTAACGGTATCACTAAGTACACTATTTTAACACAACTTACAAAATTAGGAAGTGCAATGAAAATTTCATTGGTAGTATGACGTAACTTAAACCAAACAGCTATTGAGTTTGCCTTTGATTTTACCACTACCTATTTTATTTCGTCGATTTCTTCTTCTTCTTTTATGGTCAGCTCATACATTAAACTTCAGGTTTATATTAGTATGTGTTACACTAATGAAGAAAATGAAATCATTGGCAAAATCAAAAACGTCTTGCGAGTTCATATATTTTAGCTCATCCGTAAAGTGCTAAAGAAGTTTTTGCTTCAAAAGATAAGTACATCAGAAAGTAAGAAATTTTAAAAACTTAATTTATTTCAAGAGATAATTATAAATTCTGGGTTTTATTTCTATTTTTAAAGGTGATAATTTAATATTTTTTAAAATAATAATAGCTTGTTAATAACTTGACTGAAGATTCTTTAGTAGTTAAATTAATTAATCTAATTATAATAAATGCATTAGTTCAAACTCATTAGTCAATTATAACTAATTTTGTCAATGATGTAATTAGTTTGAATTTTAATTGAAGGTTAACAATTAACTGTAAATACGGACACAGTTTTTATGTGTGTTATTTGCTCAATTTGTTTGCAAATAAACTTGATGCCAGTATTTATTAAAATTTTAATAATCTTTAGCCAAATAAGATTTACTTCAAGTAGATCTAATAACCACCGTATGACAGTATGACATAAAAAGTCCCCCCCAGGACCCAAAATCAGGACTGGGGTTTGGAATCAGGGTTTTTTTATGATACCCTGAAATACAAAATGTAGACTTAACCAGGCCCAATTCTACTAATTATGGACCTCCTTGCAAGTATTTGTGAAGGCAGATGTAAAAAGAAATAAAACCAAAAAACAGTTAAGAATAAAATTATGTATTTTAACATATTTTCAAGAAACCAATAAAAATCTCACACAAGTATTAGAATCTAATAAGTGCATAGGTAGAATAGTTCAAAATCTTATAATAATAAAATGAATGAACTACCAACATTGATACAAAAATACTGCTGCTAAAATGTTTTTAAAGACAGTAGACCTACTCATATGGTTTACAGACAAACTATAGTGAATTATAACTTTTGTGAAAAATGTATAAAAACTTGGTTTTATATTCAGGCAATGTATGATAATACTGAGAAGCTGCTTTCACTAGTCCTCACCACTAGGCAGTAACGCATAATTTATTAAAGTCACAGTTATATTGAGTATAATAATATCATGTTAATGTGTTGTTATTAATTATTTTTGTAAAATTTTTGGCTCGGTTGGCAGTATGGAACCCTTCGTACACGAATCTATCTCAAACTTCAGTGATTTATTATTTTTAACTAATGTATATTATAATTAATCAAGCCCTTAATTATTTGCTTTTACATTTGGACTATTTTTAATATATGTTTATACTAACTAATCGCCTCTACACATAATTAACTAACTTATTAGTAAAGCAATTTTTGTTAAATGTTTTTGTTTTTTTAATTGCATAATTTTTTTCCTGAATTGATTATTTTTTAAATTTTTGTAGTGGTTTATTTTGATATTTTTTCAAAAGAAATTTTTTAGCTTTAAAGTCCTAAATGTTCTACAGAATATTTTGGAACAGATTATACTTTTCTTAGTAATACAGGGCCCTCCCCTATATACTTCTCTCACTAACTTGCAACAAATGTAAACAGATTATTGTATACTCTGACATTTTCATAGATATGACAATTGATTAGGAGGGGGGGGGGGGGGGGGGGGGGGGGGGGGGGGGGTGATCTGGATCCTGATGCGACCAGAGTATTAGATTTTATTTGTTACAATTTTTATTATTTATTATTTAGTAGAATGATATGCATTATTAGACTATAAACTATAAAGTAATTTATTTACACACATATTACTAGAGCTTTAAAATGTGTAGGCCTAATCTAAGTAACAATACGTACTAAAAAAAAAAAAAAAAAATATGTATAAAATACAAGTATTATGACACAAGTTAATTTTGATTTATTATTAATTATTGTAATGGAATTAGCCATGAAAACAGGTCCAGCCTAACATAATGAATTTCAGAAGCATTTCCAATTACTTTCACCAACTATGGTAATGTTCTAAGTCATAAAAAAATCTGCCGAACTGGAAGTGTATTTAAATAACATAGAGGTTATACTGGCCATCGAACTACAGTAACAAATAATACAAATTAAGGAAGACTACTTCATCAAGTATTGTAGTCACAACAAATAAATCTTCATTGAACTTAATTGAAATCAGTGAAAGGGGATATGTTTAAAGCTGTAGGTAGGTTCCCTTACAGTATACATAGGTTAACATTTAAAAAATTCAGATAAAAGTGCAAAGGTTACCATACTGTTTTACCATATTAACAATGTTGTATGATAGGCTGGAATTTGTACCTAATGTTTGGTTTTCTGAAGAATACTAAATTTATCTAAATAGATTTATAAACAAACATCTTGGTTTCACTCTTCCAGACATCATTATTGAGAAATCACTCCACAGTGAACATGTAATATTTGGAAATAGCATCCTGGCACTTTATTTAATTAGGTTGAGCAACAAAAACTAGTGACTGGAGTTCAAATAAGATATAAGGACAAGGAACAAGTTATCATGCCTTTTTGTTAGGGCTTAACAAATGTTTCTGCTGAGCATGAAACTTACTTTTTAGAAACAAGTGGTTTCAGCATAGCAAGGTTAGCCATTAGCGTAGAAATCACTTTGATTGGTTCAGACCACCTTCGGTAACAGTGTGATATCCCATGGAGCAGACATTTCATATCACTCTAATTCTCTTGATCTAATGCCATTTCCTGCGTATGGGCTATTCTCGAAGAACCCAGTTTTAACACAACGACTACCGGAAACCATTGTCAAGATACGAGGGAATATTATGGTAACGTAAGGGAATGGCTCAACCAATTTTCAGAGACATATTTGAGGACATACACAGACGCTACAAGTACTGCTTCTGTCATAAAAAAACTTTGAACTTTTTACTTTCACTATCTAATTTCTGAACTATACAATTTCATATAGTTAAAAATAACTTTGCATAGTAAATTAAATTGTGTTTTAAATTATATAGATCACAAAAAGTACTCGGGCTTATGAGTGGAGAAATCATGCAATTTCCTCACTCTAACTTTGCCATTTTGGGTTGAATCAAATAGGCCGGCATTTTGGTCAAATTGAGAAATAAAAAAAAATCAGTATCTGGGCAAACCTACAAGGACCCTTTCACTAAAAATTCAACAATTTTGAAGCATATTTACTACCACTTATGAAAGTGGGGAAAAAATTTATACTTATATACTCATCAAATTCCTACCCAAAAATGATTAAACGGTCTAACTCCGCCATTTTGAATCGGATCGAAAAACAAACAAAAAGTGTATCTGAAGAATCCTACTAAGACCCTTTTATGAAAAATCACCAATTTTTAATCATATTTACTACCACTTATCAAACCGGGGATAAAACATATATATTTATATATATATAAATTAATTAATTTTGGGTATCTTCTCCAAAGTTTGACACGTATAGAAACATATAGTCCGACCCTCCTCAGACCAACCGTTTTCAAGTTGGTCGAGTTTAATAGCTCTTATTTTCTTCAGAAATTCGGCTTATTATGAAAAAGTTTCAATGTTGTTTATTATGAGCAACACTGTAATAATAATATACAATAATAATACAAGCTATTAATAGTTGAAGATACCTTTCTACTAAGTAAAATGCCTGCTTAATAAGATAAATTTAACTTTGTTTTTAAATTGCTGAATACGAGACCGTTCATTTAGATTATCAGGCAACCGGTATAATTAAGCCCATATAATTATATATTAAATAGCTATGAACTGACAAAAGTAAACAAAAAGTATGAATGGAACTCAAAGAATAATAACCAATCTGACATTTTATCTTGACAGTTGAATTTATTAAATATTTAAATGGTAAAAAAATACAGTAAAAGAAAAAGCTGATATTATTAACAATATAAAAAATAGGATTTATATACTTACGGATTTCATTGAAGTAAAAAGGAAAATCTCCTTGGACTGAACAGTTTAATCTGGATTTAAGAAAAGATGTCCATCGATTTCGAAACCTGTGAGGTCCTCCTCGATCATATTTGCATACTCTAGCAACTCTTGAGAATACAGACTGAAAAACAAACAAGAAGAAATAACATTTGAGTTATCAAGCATAATTAAAAATTTTGATGAAGAGCAAAATTGATGTTTTGGTATAACAGAATTAAATTTGTATTTGTGTTTTTGAAAGAGAGAGGGAGCACGTTGGTTTTAAAGTGGGTCAAGTGGGATTGTTAATGTGGTTGTATTTCTTCTGTAAACAAAAAGAGAGTAAAAATAATGTTTGCCAGTTTAAACAACAATTCAATGAGTAATTACAGTTGAGTGATTCTAAAACTACCGTTTACTTCATGTTTATGTAAGTTAATTGGTTAGCGCATGTGTGCAGATGTTAAATGTTGATAAAGTTAAAGAAAACCAACCAAGCAGTAGAACAGAATTAAGGGAAGCCGCATGTCGGGTGGGATTAAGGAATTCCCTGTTCTCTAGCCCAGCTCCGTCTTAATCTTCCATCACTAATTTTATCACAAGTCGTTAGGAGTTCCCCTATCCCATGCCACCTAATGTTTTCCACCAGTTATTTATTCTTTCTTTGCATAGAGGATGACAGATTTTGTACTAACGCGAGGGCAAATTAGCTGTAAATTAAATACATTTTAGCCCGGCCTAATTACATTGCCTAACTTTGTGAACAAATTGATCCACTGAGCAAGACAATGTGGCAAGCCTAATTTATATTTAAATTAGTTTTGTACATAAGTGATGCAATAATGTTAGCTTTTGGATATTCAAAATTATAGTAGTCTAGATTAAGTACTAAATATTAAATATTATGAATCAAGAGTAGGTGGTTTAATTAGATATTTTGTGAAATATAAAAAAATTGTGTCATCTTTTCCAATAAATTATATTTCTACCTAATGTGTAATTTAATTTTATATAATAAATAGTAGGCAAATTTTCACTAATTAAATTCTAACAGAATCTTAATTTGAAATACAAAAATATTTTCTCCTTTCAGTTATTTAGTATTTGAGTAAATGAGATAAACAACATTTGTTTGCAACAGATTTTTACCTGGCCAGTTAACACATTCTTATTATTCCTCAAATATCTTTTCACAAAATAAATGATAAAAATAATAATTACAGTCTCGTTGAAGAAAAACATACTAAATCTATGTGATATTTAATTATCAGAAAAATCACAAACATCAAAAATGCACAATGCAAAAGCTCCTAAGAAACAACAAGATAAACTGCAGACCCATTTTGCCTCACCCTCTATCCAGTATATTCTAAATGATGCCTCTTTAAGGTGTTATCGCTGTTCTCCCCCATTTCACTCTGCTATTATCATTCCTTTTCATATGACTGTTCATAAATCAATCTTATTCAGAAACATGTTCTTCTATTTGAACATTAGTAAAATTACATATATCCCACCTACACTTGGGTATTTATCTTTACATAAGAACACAAAATGACCTGAGATTACCTTTACTGATTAAGGTTGTGTTGACATTGAAAAGTTTTTAGACAGTATAATAAATAAAACAGTAAAATATGGTGAGTATATTTTTGTAGCCTAATGATAATGTTATATGAAGACAAAATGCTGTAAATGTGTACCTTTTACCAGTTTATAAGAAAACATGTTTAAATTTATAACAAGTAATATATGTTGTCATGTTTGTATGTTATAGGTATTGCCATTATTTAATTTATTTCACTTGGTGAATTAATTGCCTCATTATAGCTGAGTTATTTGTACCACGGGGCGCTATGTTCTAATTTAACATATCTGTAGTTCTAAATGATTAAGAAAAAAGATTCTCATCAAAGTGTAATTTGCAATTAGGTTTAATATTACTGGAATTCTTATTGAATCTTTGTTCTTTTATTCAATTTAGGACTTAGGAAAAAGAGCATTATTACTTACTTGAAATATGTTTAGCAATATTAGAACCTCTAAAATTACCATAGTCAGAGGGTCAGCCTTTTAAAATAATAAAGTCATAATATGCAGGTAAAAATTACTAAGTAATATTTTGATTAATCTGTGACAAAATTGTAAATATTCTAGAACTTGAAATTAACTTCCCAATAAGTTGCATTACTTCCTCCATAAAATTCAGTCAACTCCCGATTAAACGGGATCGGTTTATACGGGTTGCGGCTCAACCGGGCTGAGAGACGAGAGAGGTGGTGGGGCGAGAAGTGAAAAAATGCGGGTGATAGGAGGGCGGGCGGCCTTGTAGCAAACGAATAACGAATAACACGAAACTGATGTTACTGCAATCACGAATAACATCTATTCACGTTTTGGTAGAGAATAGAGTAGCCGTTACTAAGTAGCAGTTATGTCATTGACGTAACATCTCTAGCCGAAAGTGACACAAGGCACAGCTCTGAGTTACGTCGAAGGCCTTCTTGACTATTTAGACGGTCAAGGTGATGCATTATTATCTGACAAGCTCGTGTTATGTAAAATAAAATCCACAATTTAGAAAAAGGAAGCAAACACGAAAAAACAAAAAAACTCTGACGGACCATTTTAATTGTTGTTGAACATTCTGGACTATTTTAATTGTGTTTGAACATTGTAAATAATATATTGCTGTACTGCTACTTCAATCTAAATAATGCTGTGTTTGTAGTTTTTTATACGTTTTAGGAGTGATTAAAGGTACAGTATAAGCATTATGTTTATAATTCTTGCATAATACCTTGTATTTGGGCCCTATACTATAACGAATTACTTTAACCGGGATTTCACATTATCCGTGATGGTCTTGCCGGTAATTATCCTGGATAATCGGGTGTTGACTGTATATATAATCAAAGACCCCCAATAATTCTTGGACAGATTTCAGAATATTTGTATATTATTCCTAGTATTGATAGATTTGTATTACATATTGAGGCTTTGTGGATAAACCCATCCTCAGAAACTATTTACGGTAAATATACACTTTTTCATCTTATTAATAGATACAGCATAATGAGCATAACATTATTTGTCTTTAACTTATAAGACCACTCAAAGATTGTTTCAGATATATTGCTATGCCATTGCTTTGTTTTAAGTATGCTATTTCATTTGTGTTTGATTATTAGGAATTTTAAACATTAATATTTGTCTGATTTTTAGACACATTTATACTATTTTAACATTTATTTTAATTTTTTATTTTAAAATATTTAACCACTTACCAGGCCTATCTGATCAGTTTGAAATACTGTACTGCTTTATCGTATCACAATTTGGTCATATTGTATAACTTTAAAATTGCCTCTTCTATATAAAAATAAAAAATCTCTGTCCTAATCGATCAACATTCCCATGGAAACATTATAATATACAATAATCTGAAAGCATTTGCTTTGCTGCGGGGTTTGGAGAGCAAAGCGAGCAGGGGGCTGAGCCCTCTAGTAATTTTATACAATATTTCACTTCTTTGGGATGTGCTTTTCTTCTAACAGATTTAATGTGAAATATTTAAATTATTTAAAAAAATATTGTTATTTACATATTATATACTTTAGTAGCCTACTAATGTGTTTCCTAAATTGTGTCTAACATTTACATGATTTTGGAACATTGAATTTAGTCATCCAAATTTCATAAATGCAATTTATTTATTAAAAATCTATACGTTTTGTTGCACGTATCCGTAAAATGTAAAAAATAGTATAGAATATAAATATTTCATTATTATTTAGATAAACTACATTGTAATAAATAGAAATGCATCTCTCGAGTTAATAGTAAAAATAAACACTTAACATTCTTACATATCAAATGCATGTACATTATGGTTTCTTCGTCTAAAGTCATAGAAGTATTAAGTTACTTTAATTTTAAAGTGGATTGTGCATTGTGCCTCAAATTACAGCAAAAATACTAAAATGTTTGTTCTCAACAAATACAGCCATTTTCAAATAAATAATGTAATAACTTAATTAACTTATTAAGACAAACTTATTAACTTTGTAATGCAAAGAGACAAAATATTATGCATTTAAAGAGTAAGAGAAGATAGGAAAGATCAAGTATGTGCACGAGAAATACGCCTGAGCTAAAAACCTAATGCTCATAACTCTACAAAAGTTTTCATCTTGATTGCAAAAGTTTTTCTTTGAACACAGAAACACAATTGCTGTAACTCCAGGAAGATAATATAATTTAATTTGTAGCATAAGTTTTTTTTATATTTAAAGCTTTCGTAAGAAGTATACGATGCAAGAAGTAGACAAGGGCATGCAGCAATAATTATAGCTTAATAAAATTTTTCACCTTTTATAAAGGCAAAATAACACAAAAACTTAACCAATTAAAATACTTTTGACTTCATTAAATAAAAAACCTATTCTAGCAAATTGAAAGTAACTTTCTTTATTTAAAGTGTTTCATGAAAAAATTAAATGGTATGTTGTGTTCCACACTGAGTGACTTATGCCGATATAAATTAATTTGTTTAAAATTTAACAGATATGTGTTGGCTGAAACAGTTTGATCGAACTCCATTCCATTAAATAAACTCTCACTCGTTTTACAAAACAACTTTAGACTACCTGAGAACTAATTATAAATCTACTAATGTGTATTTCATTATTTATCTTTTCTAATTTCATCGTTTATCTCCAAAAATCACTATTATAAGTAATTTCATTAAAAGTTACAAAATTGCTCACATGTTTACTAAATCTGGTAAAAAGTTTAAATCTTTAATTTATTATTATTATATTTTAATTTCAATGAGGCAAAAAGTGTAGTACAATTTATGTTTTACTTTGAAGAAATTGTCATCTTCTGAGTTTAACAAAGACCACATCGGTAGGTAAAAGTTAAATTGAGTAGAACAAAAACTATTTCACTTCATGATGAATATTTTGTACTGATTCAATAATACAATTTCTGGTTATTAATTAATTAGTCTTATTCAAATCAATTATCCTCATTTGTTTTCATTGAGGTATCTCATAAGTATGATAAACATAATTTCAACTTATACAAAAGTAAATAACTTTTTAAGTTTTGCCTAACTTGAAACATCCATTGCAATTATAATACTGTTTATACATTTGTTTACCACAGGATCAATTGCATCAGAGCTGAAGTAAGTGCTTCCTCCTTACAGACCAGTCATAGAGATTTTTTATGCTAAAAAATTTAACAGCAAACCAACTTCTCAGCATTTTTACGAAATCTGAAATATACGTTTTGAAGTTCATGATCTCTACTTTCAGAATCCGTTTGAAAAATTTAAATGTGCCATAAGAATTCATTTATATTATTTTTTTCAAGATGACACTCTAAATTGTTTAAATCAGTTGTTGCCCAAATTGTGCGTGGTTAATACATGACAGTAAATGTTATTTTACACAATTCCAAAGCTTTAATTTTCAAATGTCAAAATTTAAAATTTTGAAAAGAAATTAAATTTTCCTTGTTTTAAAATAATTTTTTTCAGTCAAAAATGCACCAATCAAGACTTATAAAGTCTCATTTTAAAGGTTTTTAAATTTTCTACAACTTTTTCATTGAAAGTATAGTAAGACCTAGATAATCCGGAACTCTATAATCCGGCAGACTCGATAGTTCGGCATCAATCATCTTGAAAATTTTCACTCATTAAAAATAGCATTTTTTGTAATTATTGAATGATTTAAGCCCGGTCTACAATATCTGTTGGCTCCTCATCCATTAAAAACAGTGTGTAAAAATCTACTGCTCAATAAACTTGTCCAAAACAAACATTTCAATCAAAATTTCTCCTAAAAATCGAACCGATTCAAAACAATGTGCTCTCGTTGTCCTTTAAAAACGTTAAAGGGACCGTTTAACACTTTCGTTACTGATAGTATTTTGTTGAACGTATTCCACTTAATGAAGATTATTTGAACAAATTGAAGTCTTTGGTAAAAGATACATTGAATTTCTTGTAAATAGTTGTTCAATTTAAAACCGCTTTCAGGGTATCTACTAGTTCCCAGAAATAAAAATCAGTGACTTTTAGGGTAAAAATTAAAAAAATCAAGTTTCTATATATACAAAGTCTTTATTCTGTAAAACTTAAAATCACTTATGACTTATGTCTAATTCTCTTAGTAATACACCCAACTAGTGATACACGAAATGCGTGATGTTTTAGTCGATTGTCTTGATTGTTCAAACATCTTGAGCATCAAACAATCGCGCATCACTATGCCGCAACTTGTCTGCTCCGCTGTTCACTACTACGCCTATACTCCCCGCTTACCGAACGCTGTTCCTGTTTATATTCATGTTTCGGCAAAAAAGACATTAAAACAACATAAAACACATAATTACTCCACTTCATATATGCTCAAAATTATTTTAAAGGCTAGATATGTCTTATAAAACACTAATATCAGGTTATTATAGGAAAAATATTTCATCATCTTGAAGCATAATGATCGCAATTATCAGCGTGTCACTCGCACGATAGTATACGGAACCTTTTTTTTTATATTTGTTACAATCCGGTTCTCAGAGAGCTTATATTATAAGTATTTTATGTACAAAATGATTTTGTTTTAGGCTTTTAAAATTTATTAGTAAGCGGCAATCTCTCTACGCACTTAATGTTACGTATTTTCAACGTGTAATTTACGTGTTCATATACAGTACATGTGCGTTTGTTTATAGTTTATTCCCTGTCTAAACCATTTTAAAGGAAGACCTCGATAATCCGGCATATTCGATAATCCGGCATCACCGGATCCCCCAGCGTGCCGGATTATCGAGGTCTTACTGTATAACGTTTCATACAATGATTTACAAAATATAAGTGAAAAACCAAAAAAGTCCAACTTTTTTCGGTTTTTTATGTTTAAAAATTTCACAATAAAATCATTCTTTCCGAAGGTGATTTCATATACAAATTATTCCTCAAGTCAAAACGCAATCGGTTTGCTGTTACATTTTTTAGCAAAAACTGCCAGTTTGTTTTGCTCTAATGACTGGTCTATTCTCTAGAAGGCATTATAATGAGAAGTCAGAGTTTTAAGACACAAAATAGTATTTAACAAATATATTTTGATTATGTTATCTACCCTAATTCCTGTATCACTGAGACAAAATATGGTTAGATATTTTATGAAAGCAATAAAGACCTGGACATATTTTTTAGGCTAATATCTTAAAATGTAAATAATAGAAAAGATAAATAGAATATTTAAAATTTTTAACATGTTTCATGGACATTTTAAAACTTTGTAACTACAATATTTTTTAAATGTATACTTGCTTAAATGTACTTTTTAGTAAAAATGTTATTTTTCATACTAAAGAAAATAAACGGTACCAGGAACTGGCACATACTTTCTCACAAACATTTTAAAATTATTAAACAGATTCACTGTGACTTCATTATTGTAGGAGGGGTAGAAGAGGCGATATTAAAGTAGGAAATTAACTAATAAATATTATTATTATTAGCAAGAGAGAAAACTATTCGATTGATTTCGAACAAATTTGCACCAAACACGTCAATTATGCCTGTACAGATGCACAAAAAATGTTGAAAAACAACCACCTATTCGGCCAAAAAACCCCCAAAAATCAGTTATTATTATTATTATTAGATAAACAAGAATTTAGAAAGATTTGGTTTTTGTATATGGTAGGGTACATTAAGGGCTACAAATAAGCCAAATTTTATCAAAATCGTTAAAGCTGTTTTTTTTTATAAAAAAATAATACCTGTTTTTTGGGGTTTTTTTGGCCAAAAAGGGGGTTGTTTTTCAAAAATTTTCAAAACCTTTTTTCGTGCATCTATACAGGTCTAATTAACATGTCTGGTGCAAATTTGTTCGAAATCGATCAAATAGTTTTCTCTCTAGCTTTGTATACATACAAACATACAGACAGACATTTTGTAAAAACTACTTTTTTGGACTCAGGGGGTCCCAAAACGGATATTTCCACAAAAATCTCAACATCGATTTTTTTTGCGATCACTATACTTTCTCTATACTATAGTATAGTGAGAAAGTAAAAAAAGTTTTAGAATTATTTTTTATGTGAACATTTATTTAACATTAACTCTAAATTGTTATTTTTAATTAGTAATAATTTTTCTGCTTACGGACTTCTCCAGCAAGGGTTAATTTAATTAAATTGACCCTTGCTGGGGGGGGGGGGGGGGGGGGGGGGGGGGGGATAAGCAGAAAATTATTACAAATTAAAAATATCATGAAATAACACTACTGTATACTGCAAAAAGAATTAAGATTGTTTTCAATGTCGTATATACAAGGTATTCAGTTTATTGATTCAAAAAATGCAGTAAACCATTCAAGTGAGATAACATCGACCAATATCTGGTGTGATCAGGGTGGCTCAGTTGGTAGAGCATTACCACGCAATGGTAAAGGTCCTGGGTTCTAATCCTGGCCTTGGTCCATGTTTTAAACTTTTAATTTAATTCATGTTTTTAGTTTTAATGCTTAGTTTTAAACACACATACTCCAGAAATTGAAAACAAATTCATATTATAGGCCCATTAAACATTTTGGCCAAATAGTTCAGTAAAAGTGTTGAAAACAGAACTTTCTATACAAATTGTACAATATATTTTGTTGACACTACTCATTTTTGTTTGCAAGGCAGAATACTGCCGCTCATACCTTCATGTATGTATTTTGCATAGGTGTTTGTGTTTGCTAACACAAATATTATACAATGTACATTGATATTGATTCCCCACCAAGCAGCCTTTGTCTATCGTTGTGTGGTATTTTGATTGAAATGAAATTCCATTCATCTTTGTATAGAGGCCTCTCAAAACATTCAATCACAATAATATTAATTACGCTTCAGTGAAGATGTAATTCAAAATTGTGAAGTCAATAATAGAAATAAATTGTGTGCAAAAACTGAATATAACATCTTACGAAAAAACAAAACAAATGTACTATACATTTTTAATTAATCATTTATAATATGTGCTTCAAAGAAATAATATGTTTTCATTTTGTAATTTTTATATATATTTATATAAACTATTATTACAACAGGTAAGAAGAGTCCTAGGTTAAAAATGTCATAGTTAATTTTTCCATTGAGGTAAATTAAAAAATTTTGAAAATTAATGTTGAAAGTTGTTTTTATATTGCTTCACAATTCATTCTGAAGGTCTAAAGAGTGGGGGTGGGAATGGAAAGGGAATCATCTCTATCCAATACCAACGAAGGACCCACCAGATGATATCCTAAATATGATATTTTGCTGGTGCACTAAAGATTGTATCAGTGGCAAATGTGGGTGCAGCAGAGCATCGATGAACTGCCATAACTGTCAAGTGCATTGTACTAATGGTATCCCTGTTTTGGATTGCGAATATGAGGACGTGGAAGAAACTAACCCCTTCCCTTTACAACAAAAATTTAGGAAAATTCGGAGGAGCCATTCACAGTAAAAGACGACCCATCCCCGGTGGAAATCCCTGGACCCTTTTGTAAAAAGCGAAGCAAATTAGTTTAGTTACATTTTTGACATTATTTTTTCTTAAAATTGTTGTCATTAAAGTTGTTTCATCAAATTTACCTTACCAACTTGTTTGCACTGTTACCTACATTTTTGTATTATCTTGCATTTACATTATATTTATTGAATGTACTTGTTTTTATTACACTAAAACCTTCTTCCTGAGGTTTTATGAAGGTATTACACTTTAAACAGCATTTTAAATGGATGGCTTAATCATTTAAATGATGAAACTTCAAACTACAGATTTGAGGTTTAATTTTCGAAATTTGTAAGAATTCATAAAATTGCTGTAATTTTTTATCAGATGAGGATAATATATTCCTTTAGAAGAAAATTTGAAGCTCTATTCCAGTGTTTGTCTCTCAAATGGACTGCAAAGATTTCCAGAGCGAAGTTTATCAAAAAACGATGAGAAAAATGAATGTTTTCATAAATTAGCGATTTTCTCCAGCTCATTTTTTAGAAAGTATTGAAGATACGAATAAACTTCATTGAATACCTTTCGTAGGGAATTTTCTGAACTTTAATTGTATATCTAAATTTTTTTGTAGCATTAACCGTTTTCGAGTCATAAGTGAAAAACCAAAAAACTTGACCTTCTTAGACCACTCACTACACCATGCCTGCCCTAGGACCTAGGACTTTAGTATGTTTATCTCCTAACTAGTCCAAACAAAATTCTGAAGTCAGTTTTTCCGCCCTATGACTTTCCACATAGAATGTTTTGATATATCGCAAGTTCTTCTATTGATACATAAAAATATTGATATATCGAAAGAAATTGTATACATTTTACAACTATAATTTACCATTTTTTTTGCAGATTTCTTAATATTTTAGGTATTTTAATAAAAAATTTCTAAAAATAGTTTTAAGAACCGAATAATTAATTTATAGTTGAATAATTAATTAAGACCCAACAAAACTATCAATAAATTATGCAGCATATTTACTCTTTTTGTTACATATTGTAATTCTTGGCTTTTAATACCTTTTTGCACTTATACGTTCTATTAGCGGCATTAAAAAAACAATATTTTCAATGCTCAAATAAATTTAGTAAGAGGCTTTAAAATTATAACACAACTGACAAAATTAAAAGTTTTTTTTTAAAGAACAGATATACAAAATATAAGTAGGTTAATTTGTATAATTGCTGAACTTTTTCATTGTTTATAATTTCAATCAAGCACTTTTTTGGTCATTAAAATGTTTATATTAAAGCAGTTATCTTTTAAACAAAAATTTGTGTCTAAATAGATAAACTGGCATAACACATTACCAAATTTTTTAAATTATTTACCTCAATTAGTAAAAGTTAGCAAATTTAAAGAAAATCTGTTCGATATAAAGCGAGATGAAACCAAAATGTGTGTAAATTTATATAATTAAAAGATTATAATAAAACCAGTAGTAAAATAATATGTTCAAAGAAATAATTTTAATAAGAAAGCTATCCTAAAAAATATGTAAAAAAGCTATACTTACAAATTAGAAAAACTCAAATTTACTAGTTAGTTATTTTAAATACTAAACTTATCTGAGTCGAGCTTAAAGCCAAGCTTATAACAAAACAATATTTGGGAAAGTAATTATTAAAATACATATTTAATAACTTAATATTTATATGAGGAAGTTAATGCAAAAAATGAAAAAAAAATGGAGCTAAAGTTTGTTCATTAATGATAATACATAAAACATACATAGAATTGTACCATTTATAAAATTTAATTATTACAGACTTCAAAATAATTTAAATGGACTGTAATATAGTGCTAAGCTAATTTGTTATGTTAAAAAGTATTGTCTACACTATCCTACAGGAGAAAAGGAGAAAAATAATTCTGAGAACAAAGTAATAGAGGAAGTAATTTGTTTTGTGAACTTAGTTACATTAAGGTATACACCAATTGTGTGGATGTGAATTCACAAAGGAAGTATAGTCTTTTTTATTAAAAAAGCAAACCATACTAAACATACTTTTACAATGTCTTGCTGAAAATGAATGTGTTTGGTTTTAAGGGATCTTTCTTCTTCTTT
Source organism: Philaenus spumarius (assembly GCA_018207615.1). Taxonomy (NCBI): domain Eukaryota; kingdom Metazoa; phylum Arthropoda; class Insecta; order Hemiptera; family Aphrophoridae; genus Philaenus; species Philaenus spumarius. The sequence continues at coordinate 1,023,015 of JAGFPH010000021.1, forward strand.
CTTTCATGTTTTATTTATTTCTTCTTATCTTTTTCCACATCGTTTCTTTCTTAAACAACGCCCATTGCACAATTTGTGGGAGGTTTCCCTCTGTCGGGAGGTTTATTGCTATTGTTTAAATGTCTAGACTGAAGTTTTGAAGATGTGCTTAACACATTTTTCATCATAAGTCAAGGGCAATCTGATCAAAATTTTTTGAAGAAATTAAGATAGTTAACAGTGATCAACAAATTTGTTTCTTTGGATGACTTCAACTAAATATTGATACAATATTGTCAATGCAATTTTCTATTGATAAGAGTTTTAGGTTAACTATGTTTACATTATTATATTCTTCAAAATAAGCACAACGATCTGGGTTTAGTGCAATAACATAAAAACGTATATACAGTGTGTATACGACTACATAAAAGTTATTATAATGGCCTAAAGCAATGTAGAGTGGAAAATTTTGTTATTAAACTCTCTGATGCGGAATATCTCTGAAATCAGAGTATATAATTGCTTCATATATTTCTATTTCAATGACACATACCACATTTTGCAAAGCAGATTTTTTGGATTGAATTAATAGCTGGTACTTAAATTAATTTCATTCTAGTTAGAGCCAAATTTCCAATTTCAATACTTATTCATTCAGAGATATACTCAAATTGTTACAGCATATTATATAATATTAATACTAGTTACTAGTGTTCCCGGCAATGTTTCACCATTGTTTGGTTTTAGTATATAAATATATGTTTAGATTAAATTAAGAAACACAATTAAATTACGAATAATTCTCATGTAATTTCTGTGGTTTATATGATACCAATTTCTTACCAATGGTATGTGTAGTCTTCTTCTTCTTTGTGATATTTTGTTTTTTAAGTAATAATCTCACTAAATCTACATAACTATAATATTATACCATAAACATTAAACTCAGTAAACTGAAAACAAACATTATTGAAAATAAAATTGTAGACAATACATTGATAGTTTATAAATAGAAATATGTAGTTTATTAAGACTGCTGTTTATTTAAATGAAATTAATTAATTAAGAGAGCTGATTATTTAAGTAAGATTCTTAACCCTTTGCGGACTGGTATGAAATCTCCCAACACTCCATCCAGGTCTCCTAGACCACTCATAGTGCCCAGTCCCATTCTCTAGTTAGGTATTGGAGGTTACGCCCCGCTTCTGTCTCTCAGATATGTTAGGCCACTTAGTGTGCCCACTAGTGATATGCCTGAACGGTTTCTAGGCCACTCATTGTGCCCACGTTATAAATATGTCTGTAAAAAAACACTATGATGATGTAGTTCCCTGGAAGGTGCTGTACTCTGTCCAACATTTATTCAACTATACTACAAATATCATTCAAGCTACACCACGTGGTCTGAACTCGGATCCAAGAGACATTTTGTGGCCAGTGTCTAGCAGTCAGTACACGCTACAACAGTTCTTTTCTTGCCTGAATTATCATGGATTTTTATAGATATTAAATGTTTAGTACAAAACAAATGTTATGCAAAACTTGTACAAACCAACCGGGTATTCATCCTGGTATTTGTTTCGAGAAATACCACACTTTGGCAGAGTACAAATGAGGTAGCCTCATTTAACTGATGTATAATCAAGTGTTTTTTTATTTATATTTTAACTATATATATAAAATTCAATGTATGTCCGTCTGTTTGTCCTTTATGCGTTACCAAACCGTCCATCCGATTGCTTTGAAATTTTGCATAGTAACACAGGTTAACCCTGGGAAGGTTTTAGGCCATTTACCGAAGTCCTAGGACATTAGGGCTACGCCCCAGTGGCCTTCAAAGTTTCAATGTTAATCTTATGGAAGGTCAATCATAAGGAAGAAGAAGAAAGATTTCTTTTGATTTTATCAGAAACAGCTGTTCGTATGAAAAGCTTAAAACAGCTGATTTTGATCAACAGCTGATTTTGATCAACAACTGATTTGGATCAAAAACTGAATATAATTTTAGGTTAGGTAAATCAAGCAATGAGCAGAATCCCATTATAATTTACATCGGCCCTCAGGGATACGAATTACAGGCTTTCAAAGTTTCAAATCAAGCAATAGCGAAACATTGCCGGGTCAGCTAGTACTCTATAATTAAAAAAATATACATCTTATTTCAAATATAATATACAAAATTTGTTTATCTAACCCCTACTTTAATATGTAAGATTATAGGTTAAAAATGTATACCACACTTTGTCAAATGTGTTGCTAGGAACAAAAATACCCATGGCTTCCAGCTGTTCAAGATGGCAGCATACCTGATGCGCAACACACCAGTGGGCTCTGTAAGTGGCCTAGCGTATCAGTGTGTACAACAGGGTAAGTATGGTGCCATATCTAGCGTGTAATGGGCAGTGGGCACTATGAGTGGCCTACAGACCCCAAAGGGTTAAGATAAAAAACATATGACATACACTCAATAAAATATTAATTTCTTCCATCTATATATAGAAAAGCGAAATACCACTCACTCACTCATCACGATTTCTCAAAAACTACCGAATGGATTGAAATGAAATTTGGTATGTAGCTTCCTCTAGGGCCATAGGTGCTCACTAAGAAAGGGTTTGAAAAAATTCGAAATGTTAGGGGGGGTTTGGGGGGATCAAAGTTATTAAATCACGATTTCTTCAAAACTACCAAACGGATTGGAATTAAATTTTGTATGTAGCTTCCTCTAGGGCCATAAGTGTTCAATAAAAAAGGGTTTTAAAAAATTGGAAATTTTAGGGGGTTTGGGGGTAAAAATGAGTAAATCACGATTTCTCCAAAATTACCGAACAGATTGGAATGAAATTTGGTATGTAGCTTCCTCTAGGGCCATAGGTGCTCACTAAGAAAGGGTATGAAAAATTTCGAAA
>JAGFPH010000021.1:1025915-1055692 GCA_018207615.1 Philaenus spumarius
CTAGGGCCATAGGTGCTCACTAAGAAAGGGTATGAAAAATTTCGAAATTTTAGGAGGGGTTTGGGGGATCAAAATTACTAAAATCATAATTTCAGATCTTTTATTATTATGACAATAGTGCTTTTATTATTTAAGATCTATATGTATAAAAGCCAAATACCACTCACTGACTGAACACTTAAAAAGAATACAATTACGTTGAAAAGACTGAAAGTACCAACCACCACGGGCAACGCCGTACGGGTCAGCTAGTGCTTTATATATTTCACCCCTTTATAGTATTAGTATAGATTATAGTCTGTGCAAACAGTCATGCGCTATAAGCCAAAAAAATCTACCCTCGCTCCCACACGCGCAGACATACTCACACGGCCTACCTGCTTGATGGTTCTAATATTAATCACCAACTAGCCTTTGTGCTACAAAATCACATTTTTCAAACTGTTGACTTTACTTAATTTTTACTTTAATTACTGAACTCTAAATATTATGCCTCGCAAATTAAGTCCAAACACGGTGCAATTGTGACAACTCTAAACAGGTTTACGGTCAGTAGGTTACAAAATCATAAATTTGACTTCTTAAAAATGGTTATTGACATTTTATTTGAATTAGCACAATCACAATAACATATATAATTGCAGTAATTCTAGTAGTGATTTCAAACAATTGCAAAAAGCAAAGACTACCAATGGTATTTTTTTGTAGTCTCTTCTTCTTTGTGATATTTTGTTTTTTAAGTAATAATCTCACTAAATCTACAGAACTATAATATTATACCATAAACATTAAACTCAGTAAACTGAAAACAAACATTATTGAAAATAAAACTGTAAACAATACATTGATAGGTTATAAATAGAAATATGTAGTTTCTTAAGACTGCTGTTTATTTAAATGAAATGAATTAATTAAGGGAGCTGTTTATTTAAGTAAGATTCTTAAGATAAAAAACATGTGACATACACTCAATAAAATATTAATTTCTTCCATAAGATATAAATGTGAAGTTTGGTGCCTAAAGGGGCAGAGCCCTAGTGATTGAGGATAAAATAAAAATTACTTTTGGAATATCTTGAGAAAAATCCCTTTAATTTGATATATCAATCATCAAAATAGACCAATAAATAAAAGTGTGGCTGAGCTCACAATACATTTCTTAGGGTATTAAGAAGTACTTAAGATAATAATTATTTATTTTTTAGAAAATAGCCCTCAACCTTTCTCTGCCTATAATACATGCCTTGGTAAAGATTTCACTTTATGAATTACAATTAGATTTGTAGGAATGTATTTTTAATCCTTTCATGAAGTAAGTTGATTATGTAAGCAGGTAAATTATATCTGACAATTATGACACATATTGCTTAAGTATGTAAATTGAGATTACATTTCAAAAATTTAAAGTACAGTGTTCTGTTTTTCTGTAGTAAACATGGAATGAATGATGAAGTAAATCAACCTTGTAGAGTTTTCAAATAACAATTAATTGAAGTTATTTATTATATTTTATTTCAAAAAATAATATGAACATTAATACACTTTTACAATCCAAAATTGTATGGTTATTTATTTTTTACAATAACAGAAAAGAAAAGTGTTGGTTGTTATTTATAGGAATGGAGGGAGAAAGACGAAGAAATAAAAGTAAAAATTATTGTTTTGTATTAGTAATACAAATTTAATTATAAAGTAACATTACGTAAGAAAAAGTTGCTGAAAACACAATTAATTGTGTTAGACAGTGTAAATCTAAAATTTGAATCTTGTATGTCTGTTTTGTATTGATGAATATAATCAAGACCATTGAGGCAAAGCATGCATAGATAGTTTAACTACAGATACTTGGCCACTTGTTGCTTACCTGGTTCTGACATGTAATTTTTGGAATCATAATCATTTCATGACTATTAAATTTAAAAGAAGTATTACTAATTCAACAATATATATTTCAACCAAAATAAAAATAAGATGCAGAGAACTAATCTAATAATACTTCCCCAGCAGATACAAGTTTTATAGAAATATACACAATGTTTTAAAATTATTTTAAAATATTCAATGTTTTATGATTGTTATAGAAAAAATAGTGTGGTGATATCTGTAAAAAGTGCAGGTATATAGCCTATATTTAAAAAAGAGCATTGTGAAATAAATAATGGTAACAACCACATGAAATAAATCTTGAAAATAAAATCGTGCATGTCACTATAAAACCTTTATTACAAATTTTACAGAATCTTATATATTTATATAAAATAAATGTTTCTAATCAAATAATAAAATTAGTTTTTCATTGTTGTAATTAAGTTAATTAATAAGAAATTCTCTTCTAGGGTTCTTTAAAATTAGATTTTACAAACATTAATAGATTTTCATTTTAATCAAAATACCAATAGAGAAAAAAATGGATCACTAAACAAGGCACAAAGGACATTCCAGACTATTCAATTCGATCAATGTACAAAGAAGGATAGAGATAGAGATCAATGCCTATGTTGAAACATCTAATGAATAACTGAATTCCAAGACTTGCAATAAAACGTCCGATAAAAAGAATGCAAAGGTCAGAATTCAATAGGAAACACATTTATTCATCTAAATAAAGGTTAGAATTTAAAAATTCTATTTATCAATACTGTTTAAAGTTTTTGCATATAAAATTGTAATAAAACTAAAAAGTAATGAAAGGCTTAGGTAATTTCATTAATTAAAATAACAATTAATTAAAAATATTGTTGATGCATAGGAAAACAATAATTTTCTTTTCTTTGTCAGAAGATAATTCAAAACAAATTTACTGTCTAGGTGCCAAGTGAGAAAAAAATGGTAATGTTTTGAATGTTTGAAGCATTGTACCGATAGTGGTAGAGTAACTATGTTACATAATGGAAGGATATGATACTCTGATATTCATTATCATCACAACTAGTTATATGCAATAACAGATGAAACAGCTGATTAGTTAAACCACATTTTATGAATACAGATATTATTATATGATAGTACCTATCACAGACTGAAATACCTAATATCACAAACAGCATACACACTCGTTACACTATATTATAAAATAATAGCACATTTTGGGTATAAACTATGTGTCCGGTTTTTTATTGTGTGCATGCAAAAATACCTTTTTGAACTATTCCTATGTATAAGTGAATTGTTGTAAGTTTGTTATTCTCTTGAGCTTGAATGAAGAAACAGGTTCCCCATACTCAAAATTAGGTCCAAAAAGGGGGGTAATGCGTATTTTCTTTTAACAATGATTACATTTCAATTGGTTGCTTACATGGGTTAATCATTACTAAAACAACTTCTATGCCAGATTTTGTCTAAATTGGCACATAAAGAATACAATATTATATTTGTGAAAGAAACATCAAAGAACTTTGCAATACAAAAATTAGATTAAGGCATAAAGAATAAAAGCTTATAATTTTGCATGGTCAAAATCTACATACTGCATTTAAATATAAATACATCTTTCCAATTTTGCCCAATAAGGGAAATGGGTTCAAGATTATTTGACAGATTCTACAATATCTCTTAGGTTCAAGGGCATATGATTTTGATTTTCACTTACAATTTTACCCTACCCTAATCTGATTTTGGAGTAAATTACAAAAGAATTTGTGACTTCTGTATTTGTTAAAGTATAACATTAAAACAATAACTATGTGACTTTTTAAGCAAAGGGATTCAGCCTTAACAAAGTTCCAAACAGGCATTATTATATAATACACAATCCCAAAATTCCAGTACTTTGATGAGTCCAGGCAAGTTCACAATTCATGTTTTCTTATTTAAAATATAGTCTATGGTCAATTAATCTTAGAGTGAGCCCAGGTTTGGTGCAAAGCATGCAGAGGTCTCTTCTTGTATAATATGAAGTTATGGTCCTAACTTCGCCTCAGTAAATAAAGATTATTATTTTTATTATTACATGATTTGTGTTTACAATTTTAATACAATACCTCACCTAATATATATTGTTGAAATTCCTACTATTGCAAAACAATATCTACGTATATAAAGAGAATATTATATGCTTATGTTTTAATTTTTCTGTATAACATGCATATGTAAAATTTTCATCTACAAGCACTTAATACTTTTAGTTGTATTACTGATAACAGGATCTTACTTGGACCAAGTTTTTTCCATACTTTATAAAATAAATAATAAATATTCTATAAGAAAAAACTTTTACCTTTCCACAGTTGATGTATTCAACAGCGGTCTCACGAAAGAAGAAGTAGACAAAGTCTCCCTGAGTCAGAGAGTTGACAAAGTTCGGAGCTGAAACATTAAATCAACTTATAACAACTTGTTTTTGCTTTATGTGTTAGGTCTTAACTTTAGAGGGCTGGATAAGAGACAACAAATTTGATCAAAATTACTACCGGGAGCTGGAAATAAAACTTTTTCACTAGCAGATCAGAAGATGTAAAGAATAAAGTTGAATTGAATTAGTCTAAAAAATTGCATAGTAATAATATTAAATTTATTGACAACAAAAGTGTTGTTACAATAAAAACTGACTTTTTAATGAATGTTAAGAGAACATTTTAGGGAAAAGTATTCTTAAATTGATAAAAATACTAGAAAGTAAATGTTTAAAAAACTATGTAGTTAAGTAATAAATAATGTATGAAATAAAAACAAAATGTATATAAAATAAGTACACCAATCAATAATCTTGGAAGATATCGTTGTTTGGCTTGACACTAGGTACATGAGTTCTACGAAACAAGGACGGTGTTCATATTTTCTGAAATTACTCCCTCAATAGTGTTAGGGGTGGTGATAATCTAAAATAAAATGTATAAAGTATTAACATAAGAGAAGAAAGCTGGCAAGAGTGCATAGTAGAAAGTGAGAGGCTAGTTGGTACTATTACTGCCAAACTATTACTGACTTTGCAGCGATACCACTATATACTCTAATTTGTATGACCAGCTCGGTCACTTTTGTGTTAACTTATCCTTAGGCATCTTCAAAAAACAGGATACCAGTAAAAGTTAATGTTCTGTAGAAACAGTGACTATCCCAAACTTCTTTGTCAGGTTCTCTTTCATATTTCTCTTCTCAGACTTACAAAATCTCAGTTTACACCTGAAGGAAATTCTAACTTGTTCCATGGAGTGTGTATGATATGATGCTGTAGGAGGTGGAAAGTAGTTGTTGTCAAGCTGAAGATTATCTGTTTATCTGGCAATATTACTGTTAATTGAACGATCTTTTTATTTGAATTTTTTATTATGTTTGAAATGAAATTTAAATGGATAAATCCTGAAACTGATTCAGATAAAATAAATACAAATTGTATAAGGTATTGCATTACTACTAAATGTAAACAATATGAACCTTTATTAATAATTGATAATGCTATAGATGAAGTTATTGATGTTAACTGATTCCTTAAGTGATGAAGTGGAAGCAGACAACAGTACAATTATATAACCTACTTTAAACGCCCGAGTTAAGCTACTTAACTAACTAGAGAAACTATTCCTTATTGCAGTGGAGGAACCACAACAATCTAGATTCAGAATTAGATAATTTACAGTTCACAGCACATTTAGTCAATGATGGAAGTAGGGAATACAATGCATAGCCTTCCTAGTAACCACTATTTCAAAAGGTAAACAGGCTATAAGTAAGAAGCAATCAAATATCTCAATAACAAAATTCTTATTTCTTTGTACAGTATTAATTTTTAAATTTGTATTTAAGCAGAACTATTACATTCATCTCTAAATTTCATTGTGAGGTAATAAGGTGTGAACAAATAATTAAATTTTCATTAAGTTTTGTTTAATAAGGGGTGTCCCACGAAGAGTTTTAATCGTTTAATTTTGTATTAATACATCGATCTTTTTGAAACTTTAAAGGCTTTAAAAATGTTCAGTGAAAATTTTAGCAGTACAACACTTTCAGAAACAAAATGGTAGAATAATGAAAAATGTATTAATTTTCTCCGTCTGTAAATAGGTATTTAAATTATACCTGACTGATTTTGTAACAAAAATTAAATTATTAAATTAAATTAAATTACTGTATATTTGTAAAATATTTTTATTGTCACATTCTAATGATCTAAGGCATTTTGATTAGAAAACTAGGATAACATAACGGAAAACTTAAAAACTAAGCCTAAAATTACTCAAACTGTAATCCATCCACAGCACTCACACTGGTAACAGCGCTCAACAAATGATTCGTATGCTTTTAAAAAGAAATCCTGTGGTATCCGTACAAGTTCCTCTTCAATTGTGTGTTTTAAATAATCATCATTGTTGAAGATGTAGGAATAAATATGTTCCTTTAGGTAACCCCACAAAAAGAAGTCACTCGCACTTAAATCTGGGGATTGGGGTCGCCAATCCAAAAAATTACTTCCACAACCAATCCAACGCCCAATAACGTTGCCATTTAGTAAGTCCTTGGCAGGATTTGCGAAATGAGGTGAAACACCATCTTGTTGGAATATTGCTTGGTTCATTTTTGAAACCATAAAATGAGGCAAGACATGTTGATTTAAAACTTGAGCATACCTAATTCCAGACATTTTACTGTTCGAAATGTCATAAGATAAAACCCTGTTTACACTCACAGCTGCCCAAACAGTAATACCTTTTGATTTGAGTAGAGTCTCAATATGGGGATTGTTGGTGTTGTAATAAATACAATTATTCCTATTCACTACACCATTGCGGTAGAAAGTGGACTCATCTGAGAAAACAATTGGAGCATGTCAATCAAGATCTAACTCAATGATGATACTCAATGATACGGGAACAAAATTCTACTCTTCTGTCCAGGTCACCCTCAAGTAAATTATGGACTAGGTGACTTTTGAAAAAATTTATATTATTTTTTTAAATAATTCTCTGTACAGAAGACTTTGGAATACCAGTTTCAAGTTCAACCTTCCTTAGTGATTTCGGCTTACCAGGAGAGTAGAGCATTGATGCACATACCAGTTCTTCTCTGTCCTCATTAGTCTTCTCGAGGACATTTTTACAACACTACCAAAATATTTTCCATTTAGTTATTATTGGATTGCTAGGTGGTTCAACTCCTGGGTAGGCGACCTGAAATTGTCCAACTGCTTCTGTAATGTTACAAAAAGCAATAGCCAACACTTTACTTTTTGTTCAATAGTAAAAGCCATTTTGCGAACCTCAAATTCATTAAAAACTACACTAGAGAAAGTTAGGTTATGTTTTTTATGGCTGAAACAATATTGTTCTATCAAACAGCTGTTCAACAATGAGCGTTAGAACTACAAAGCAGTCAAAAATCTGGTACCAATTCAAGAAAGTTATTTTTGGAGAAAGCATTAATGGGAAAGCTATACAAAATCAAACATTTAAACCTCTTTGTGGGACACCCGGTATATAGATAGTTATCATGGCAGGTTTTAGTTTATGTTTGAGCATAATTGGTTTACTTGTTCCTAAATGATAACAATGTTTGTCTAATAGGGAGGACAAATTAGAATTTTCAACATATTTGCATGTTTTAAGAAATAACTTATCTCTCCCTGTGGTATATAATTACTGTCTTTTTTGAAAAAATAAACATTTAAAAATAGTAAACAAGTTGCTTCTTCATACTAACATTATATAAACAAAATCCTCCTTTACACAACACATCAAATAAATAAATCTTAGTAATTGAAATACATTATTTATATTTAAAACAGCAGCCATCTGAGGCAGGGTTGGGAAGCGAAGCGTCCAGGGGCAGAGCCCCTAGTATAATTGAAATGCTTCAGTAGAATCTAGCTGATCTGATCTGTCATCTGTGGGACTGGAAGTATGGTCAAAATGCAATTAAGGATGGATTATCAGAATAAAACTAGGGGAAATCCCAACTCACAATGTAACTGAAGCCACGCCCACAACAAACACTCTGAGTATGATCAGTAGTGGCGACGACAGCACAATGCACAACGCAAGTTGAATTTTTTGGTGACCCGCAAACGCAAACTAATTACACCACTCGATAGAAAATTTAATTTCAAATATTTTTCTTGCTTACTACATCGACTTAGCACTGATAGTTCTTGAAATAATTTGCTTTGAACATGGTCATAAAATTTTCCAAATTTTGAATTTATATAACTGGAAAACTATAAGAAATAAAAGGGTACTGTAAACTGCATAAATATTCTAAATGCTGATTACACCAAGTTTAAACCAAGATTTTTTCAGTGTTTCAGGTTTCATTTCGTTCCATGATTCGGCTATTTGGAGTGATTCCACAAGGTCCAGACTCTACAACACTTTAATAATTCACTTATAGGAACAATAACGTGTTTACGTTTTACTCCTATTATTAATGCAAAAACAATGTGCACAAAACCACACACAACAAGTAATTATGCCGACTCTCTGAGGTAGCAAAACATCCTTCAAGTAGTAAACAATTGCACGCCAATTGATGACTATATTCATTTAGTTGGAAAAGGAGCCTATCCACGACCCTTTGGTCCTATATGGTTGAAGCATTCGGAGAATCAGACTAAAAAAGGGCAAACTAGAGAGGTACTCTTGTAAATAGAACTGAAAACGTCAGAAAACAGAGTTAGGGGCATGGGCTATAAAGAGAGCTAATAAATTTTGACTTACCATTAAGACTCATGGAGTCATATTGCTCTGTCTGAAGAGGCTCTCTGTAAATGATAGGATCCATACCAGAGAAATCCGCCACTGTCCCTACATACAAGTCACCATCTGAAACATAACAATAAAATATTTGTTGATGTAATTGTAATGTAATAATTCTGTTTTGCTGTAATTGAAGTATAAGTACGAAATTAAAATGCAGGATAAAAAAAGTATTAAATTAGTAATTGATATTATATTTTAATGCTTAATATATACATATTTTATGAAAGATTTAGAATTGAAGTATCATTGATAGATATTTTTAAGTAAATATTATACCATCATTTAAAACAGAACTCGCAAACCAATAGTGTTTCGAAAATGCCTATTCTGCCATTTTACCTATATTTAAAGATAAAAATTATCTAAAATCATTTTAAGTTGTACATCACATTAAATACATAAACATACATTATTCTAAAAAATGTTTAGTTAAATTTTAATTTGGGTGTTTTGGTTAAATAAAATTATCTTAAAAAAATTAAAGAATATTAAAAAATAAATGTAATTCGAAATTGATTAAAAATATTTTGCTTGTTTGCATCCACAGGTTTCTTATGAGTGTCAGAAACAGTTTTTCAAGGTTTTAATGGGTTATTTAAATAAATCTAATAAAAAAACAAAACAAAACAATCAGCTAAACATTAATAATTTACTATAGGATGTACAGTATTTGAACTCTATCAATTTAAAATTGTCAAGATTATTACAACAGAAAAAACATTAAGAAAACAAAACTAAATAAATAAAGGTAAATAGGTGTTTACAATGAAGAGTAAAAAGCAACTTAATTTTATATTCCCTACATTTAATATAAAAATATTCTGCCTTTGTTAAAACAAACTATTCAATAAACGCAATACAAGTTGCAAATTTAAATTGTATGTACCCAACTATTCATGTAAATAATGAAGTTGTAGCAAGATAACCAATAAAACATTTCCACATTGGTGGAGGAAACCGCCTCAAGCCATTCGTTCTAACCACATGCTAATGTGTGGAAATTCAGTAGTTCCCGTAAGCCTTAAAGCATCTCGCCAACAAACTCTAGACCCTTTACGCTTCAAACAAATTAAAATACTGATTTTGTACAAACAAGAAGGTTCAACTTGGTTTTAGGTGGGTAAATTTATTAATGTTGGATTAGAATCCGGAGATCGGAAAATCCAAATCCAGTATGAAAAGAATATGTCAGTCTAACTTTAATAAACAAGAATATACAAACGCTAGATATATTTTGCGCAAATGTTTAGCAATACAAAATGAAGAATTAAAAATCTTGGCCTATATTCCTAAAGGCCATGCCACACCGAGCTCGCTCCCGCGGCGGACGCGAAGTTTGAAAAATCGCTCACCGTGTTAACAAATAGAACAGGTCACACAGAGCAGCCGCGCGCCCGTGGGCGCGCGGTAGTGTCCGCCACTACCACTTGCTGAGCGATTTTTTTAAACTACCGAGGCGGGAGTGTGGTCTTGCGCATGCGCAGGGGAGCGCCTCGAACGGCCAAGGCCATCGCCATCTCCCTTGTCGCGCCACCACCACTACGTCGCGACTGTGATCCTTATTTGACGTTGTGTTTTATTGTTTTTCTTGTTGCCATCATGGAACAACTTAATGAAGAAGTTCGGAAAAGGCCGATGTTGTGGGACAGTAGAAGTGAACTCTACAAAGACGCTACACGGAAGGATAAGGAGTGGGAGGAAATGCCCACATTCTAGAAAAAGAAAGTAAGTACAAACAAACTAAACTCATGCTTAGTTTTAACACCACGGAAATCATGCGCTTCAGTTTAAACTTGAGTATCAGTTCCTCGTCACTACTAGAATCGTCTTCCACCCACGGAACACTATTGCTCCTTATTGGACAAGTATGTTGGGGTATGTTATTCAATAAAACTATTTCATTGTAATCATTAAAAAAAAAGGAAACCCTTTTGTATTCCTGATACACATATCGATGGTGTCTAGGCAAAAGGGCCTAACCAAAAAAATTTTTACATTCCTGGGTTTTATTAGTTATTAAATTTTTAAATTATATAAAATTTCGTTTTCCTGTTTTTTTTTTAGTAAATATATATAAATACATAAATACCTTAGTAGAATTATGCAAACCAGCCACAGCCGGAGACCAGATATCTAGTCATATCCCGTCAGCTTGGAAGCGAGCCAACCACCGATTGCTTTACTTCCGCCCTCCTACCCTCAAACCACAGATATGACTAGATATTTGGTCTCCCTAGCCTAGATTCGAACCCAGCATCTTCTGATCAGGAAGACGCAGCGTTATCTACTAGGCTAAGGCTTGATTAAAGAAAACTGACAAATTCACAAAACTTCAGTTACTTTACTAACGGTATAAATATTACGTGTAAAGTAAAAGATAGTTTATCAGCACCATCTAGGAGTGGTTATAGGAAGTTTGCTTGGTTGTTCTTAAGTTTGAATCTGTATAATTTGTATTCGTGAGAGGTTTATGGTCATGCCTGACATAGAATTTAAAATATTATTATAATACATTTTGTTGGTTAGGCCCTTTTTGCTAGACACCATCGAATATGTTTATCTCCAATACTGATAGGTTTAAAAACCTTTTAAGTCAGTTTTTTTAGAACTAGGGAGGCAATTACTTTTTTAACAACATTTTAGGATTGCCTGAAAAACAACAAATAACAAAATTCTGATCCTAAAAGAAAGGCCCTTTTAAATAATATCCGCATTCCAATACTCTAAAATTTTATTGCATGAGGTACAAATTTGTTTTTCTGAGTGTATAGAAAAATATTCATTAACTTTGTAAAACGTGAAGCAAGACTTTTAGAGTCCTTTAGAACCACAAAAATAAATACATTTTAAAGTCAAATTTGAAAACGTATTTGTTTGTATAAGAATAACATTTGTAATACGTACATAAAATTGTAACGTATTTACTTTTATAGATGGATACAAAATCTAAACAAATTAATGTGTAAATGCGGGGAAATAAAGCAGGTAGTTTTTTCTTAAAACCGAAACTCACGAACATTAAAATATATATTTATCGAATCAGCGATGTGCCCGATATAAAGTGTACGACTAACAAAATCAATTACTATCGGTCAGAGTTTTAGGAGTGTGAGGAGGAGACACAATCAGAAACAGCGGCAATCGTGCGGAAACTGGGCATTGCACACATCACTGGCCATACAAGGATGTCAAATAAACAAAGCTCTCCACCTTTACAAAACAAAACTACAGTTCAAAATCAACGGCTAAGCCCTTTGGGTACTGCATCCATGTGCTGTAAACAATAATCTAATCGAATAATGTAATGTTTTGAAAAAAACAATTTCAATCACTGGTGAAAAGGTACTTTAATACAATTAAACTTGAGTTGTGAGATGATATATTTTATAAAAAAGACTTAATTAGAAATAATACATATATTTTTAAAGTGTATCATCATCGTCACAGTGACATCATCATCCTTAGTATTACATGTGCAGTAGTAATTAAATTACAGTATTTGCATTGACATTGTATATGGGCTTTATTCATTGTTGCACAATAATCTTCACAAAATTTGTAAATAATAAATTTACTAACTCGAAAATGTTTCAACGACAATATGAAATACTAGTAGTTCTGTGAACAGTAGACCTCGCTCGTTGAAATAACAAATGTGGTTTTGAGCTTAGTTTAAAAATAGTGTGCCAGTAAGGAAGTAAGCACAAGGTTTAGCCAGTGAAACATTATTTACAGGTATTTATTTACTTTACCTTGTCAAACGAAACTACTATAAACACACAAACCTGAACTTTTTTCTTAATAAATATAGTATTTATACACTTCACTGATACCGGGAAACCAATATTTAACCATATTCAACATTTACAACATTAAAAACTTTCAAATCAAAACTTCGTTATGGAAATTTACATTGTAAAGTGCCGACATGTTTTTCTTACCGTCCTGACAGCGTTGCCGGATTGTTCTTGTTCTTTTTTGTGTAGAAACGAACAGTTTAGGCAACTCATTCTAATTATAAATAGTGTGATAATACGACGAAATATTATAATTATATAAATATTATAATCATACTGTTATCGGCAAAATACTGTGACTAAACAGTTTAGGTAAGTCCTCTAGTTTTTTTTTTATTCTAATTATATAAAGTGATAATACGACGAAATATTATAATTATACAAATATTATAATCATACTGTTATCGGCAAAATACTGTAACTAAACAGTTTAGGTAAGTCCTCTAGTTTTTTTAATTTTTATTCTAATTATATAAAGTGATAATACGACGAAATATTATTTCTCAAATGAGGCAACCTTTACTATCTAGTTACCTTGATTTATACACACCTTAATTAGTACAATAACCTATTGTTCGATTTGGCAACGTTGATTAATTTCCATTTTAAATACGCAGTTAAACGGTACTTTCTATTGTTTGATGCATTTGTTTACGTAATTATGTTTGTTACATTATTTTCACATTTTCTTGCTTCGTGGATACTTTTGGGGTTCATATTGTTTAGTTTATTTAATTCTTACATGTTTGGTGTATGTGAAGTGATTTATTTTGTTATAATTACGTCAAATATCGCGGAAAAGTCGAAACTTAACCTATACAATTTCAAGTTTTATTTCTTTCATAACTCCTACAAATATTATTTCCCGGGAAAATTTTTGTTGTTTCTACAATCAGTTAGATGTGTTCTTTCATGTTATATCAAATTCCCTTAGAAATCGTTTGACAAGGTAAACTACATTTTTACCTATTTACAATTCCCACGATTCCGGGATATCTAGTTCTCGTTTTTATTTCTTTTCTTGAGCTTTAACGGCTAAAGATTTTCTTTTAGAGGCATTGTGTTTTATTTAGGTTAATAATGCGTAAGATAGCTAAAAATATCGCGTTATAGAGGGACAACATACAATTAAATATTTACATACTTAAATACGGTAACTCAAACTTAACAATGTATCATAAGTTAACTTAAGTTCCATATCATATTCCAATATTAGAAATAATGAAAACAAACGATGTTAATACGACGTGATAGTGATCTCAACCCATGTACCAACACTTCCCACGGTGTCCTACGGTCATTTTTTGTATGTCCTTTATCGCCGCGAGGTTTCATTTGTTTCATCTCATTTTGTAATTCAAGTAAAGCTAAGTCAAATAATTTTATGAAATTTACAATGACAATTTTCAGGTATACAGTTCAATTCTTTGATTTATCCTCTACACTTTCTTATAATAATATGTCATTTTTGGGCAAATGATATATTCCTAAATTACTATTCAAAACAGGCCTAGTTTTGTTAGCAGTCTTGTAGTAGGAACATAAAAACTGGTGTTTTAAAATAAGAAATTTAAAATTGATAAATATTTTTATACAATTCTATTTAGAACTAAATTACGAAACTTTTTTACATTTATGAAAAAAATTTACAATAATTTTTACTACTTTTTATGTAGGCCTAAAATTGAACTAACTTTTTTAATGTTACTTCAATCATTTTTTTACTGGCATATATGAACTCTTTGAACCTTTATCTACAAAAAAGCTATGGAACACTTTTCAATTGGTTTAGAATAAATGTATAAAAACATGGTTGAAATACAAAAATTCGGACGATTTTTAACAAATTTGAAATTTACGGCCATTTTGTGAGCTTACCCTGAGAGAAACGGTCCGGCCGCCATTTTTATTTTATTTAAGATGTTAAAAATGAAAAATGGAAGAAACCGTATATATACATGGCTCGGCCTAGGAATAAGGAACATTCATGCAAAAAATCATCAAAATCGGTCAAGGCGTTTGGCCGTAATCGTGAGACAGACACACAGCCACACAGACGAAATGCCGAACGGTCGAGTTAAAACGGAGACCTCGCTTACGCTCGGCCAATTAACCGCATTAAAACTATGAATCGGACAAATTATAATAACTAAAATATAAACACCTTACATTTTATTATTTATTTATTTTTATTATTAGTTGGACAGTTAGATTGCCCAAAAATTTAGACGATTGTACAATGTAAGGTTTTATGTTTTCCTAGTTCATGTAGGCATATCACTGCAGATGATTACAACACAGTGGAAACGTGTTCTAGTAAATAAGTGTGAATTAGGTTTCAATTTCTTTTTTATGATGAATGAATAGTAATAAAAAATGTTAATCTATTAACCATATTTACAGAAACATAATATAAAGGGATGGGAAAAATAATGTTTTCTAAGATGGAGACTGGCATTTAGAAATCACACATTTTGAAATTTATTTTTGTGATTCTTAAAAAATTATGGTTATGTTATAGCTGGATTTAACTTACTTCTTTCAAATTAATACACTTATTAACACAGAATATTCAAAACAAACTTAACATATTTTAATACACAGCAAGATTGGAGATTTTTCAACCGCACAACCTGATCAAGACATGTACTGAGCCGTTGGATCAGGACAAAAGGAGGATTAAATTCGACACAGCTGCTTCAACTGATTCCAATTTAATGAGTTTTCCTGGGCTTTGTTGATGTAAAACTTTACTATATCTATTTTATTTGGTTTCAAAAAACAAAAATGAATCTAATAGGTATAGATTTTGATCAGTGGAATTAGATATCTTCTTTTATGAAGTTCATTAAATTGAAGACAAAGTCCTTGTTAGGAGTATAATAACTATTTCTTCAAAAAAATAAGCTTACTAGTTTCTAACTAGAATCTTTGTGTTTTATTTAAATAATGCTTTCACGTGTGTTGCAATACAAACTTGGTTTCATACATTTGATCCAACAATTTTCTAGTTTGTTAAAGAAACACACCTAGAGAAATATTTGCATCTCTTTGTTTTTGAAAAATTTAATTAAACGTGTTTTAGTATATTAATTATGCAAAAGAGAAAAGGTAGTTTTAGAAATTATGCCTATGGAAATGAAGAGTGGGGAAAGAAAAGACGAGCTACTTATAAAAGGGAAATTACAAAGAAGAATAAGAAATAAGAAAATGAAAAATGTATTCAATTAAATCAGTTGCTCCTTGTAGATTAACATTATAGTTTATTTATTTCTTTAACGTAGAAATTTTACTTTCAAGCGAAAAGTAGCAATTTTGTTTTATTAAACTTCTTTTTATTAATGCTTCAATTCTTTTAATATTTTATTTTATCCTTCAAATAAATGTGGAATGTTATGTGTTGCAAATTAAGCACAAGTTTATTCAAGCTTGAAATTAGCTAAAACTTTTTGTAACAAAAACAAGTTTTCAGGATAAATTTATCTGGATTATTTCATAAATTAAAATAAGTAATAAATCAGGCAATTCTTGTTTTCTTATGTTCTAGTTTTTAACAAATACAGTGTAGAAGGATATTATTTTAATGCTTGAGCCATTTATATACTCAGGGGACATAGGTAGGCTATAGGTTTCAAAGAACATTAGTAATTTTCTTTACTGTTAGATTATACTCAGTAAAAAAAAGCACACGTAAAATAAAAATAAAATATGTTTTAAAGAAAATATAAACATAAAAAACCATTAAATTATGTCAATACTTTTTAGGTACCGGTATGCTGTTTATTTTATTTGACTATTAAATGTTTCCTGTACAGTTTATTTATAGATAAGAAGAAAATTGAAATGATTAACTTAGGGCATTCATTTTGTCAAATATATAAAAATTAATTGCTATTACTTTGTAAGCGCATCACTTGAGAACGGCTGGACCAATTTGCCTATTTTTTGTTTTAAAATGTTCGTAATAGTCCGATCTAGGTTTTTATATAAAGACAAAATTTTAAAGTTTCCCGGAAAATTGTCAAATTTGGGAAAACTAAACAGCGTCTTTTGTATGGACTCAAGACCATAGCGCACAAAAACAGCTGTTCTAATAAAATGCTTCGTAACACATGTTTGTTTACATGCATTACCATAGCAACTTTAATCAGTATTTATAATCAGTTTATTATTCTTCAAAACCAACAACTTTTTTAGGTTAGGTTGACCAACTTAAAGCAAACAAAAACAAAAATCAACTAAAAATGCATACTATATTTTAATTCAATTCAAACATTGGTTGTTACATGATATATACAAAACAGCTGCGTTGGATCAAAAACTGAACATAATTTTAGGTTGGGCGTACAATGAACTAAAACAAATTTGTTTGCAACCAATTGGGCTAATTTAGAATCAGGTTATTTTAGTTCGTCACAACTATCAGTTTTTTTAGATTAGGTAAAAGCAAGCAAAAGGTTTACTATATTATCTATAAAGGTTTACAAACTACAAATCTAAATTTGTGTAGTATATTCTTAAATGGCATAAAAACCATTTTGCAATTCAATTAAGTCAATGAAATATAATAGCTTTACTACCCTTTAAATTAAATCAAGCAATAGCGAAGCATTGCTGGGTCCACTAGTTTTGTAATAAATGTTATAATAAAAAGAACATGGTACTTCTTATTCCACATTTTCTTTTTATTAGTTCCTTAAAAAAACAAAAAAAAAAAAAAACAAAGCTATCGACAAAAAAAAAACATAACTGTTTTTGTTGTTCTGCCTTATGTTCTGCCTACTAAGAGTACTAAGAGTACTGACTAAGCAATGAACAACCGAACACGTGTGTCCATCTTATATTTGATAGTATTAACATTGCAATATATTTTAAATGTAGTTTTGTGTTTCAAAGTGTTGTGATGTATGTTAATGTGTTGTGTTGTGTGTTTTGTGTAATTTTAAAGTTGACGAACATTTAAATTACATGCTATAACATAACAAGTTTCGGTTTGACAATGCTTGAATAGAATAGGCGAAACGGTCGTCACCGATTAATAAACAGCGTTTACTGGACTGCGAGCAGTTGTATAAATAAGGTATTTATTTAATTATAAGTATAAAAAAAATAGTTTAATAACCCTCAATTTATCTTCAAAGAAATCAGTACTTATATCAGGTTAAATCTATATTCTTATTAAAATATAGATTTAAAAACGGAGACCTCGCTGCAATAAATCAAAGTAGGTATTGAAAGTTTGTCATCATGTTCCTTTAAGTAACAGTAAAATCTTCCTTAGTAACAATTATTATAATAACTTGAATATTTTTAATAGATGAGTCTTAGGAAACATTGTAATACAATTAATTGTAAATAAAATTACAAAGTCACTGTTTTATCCATTAGGTATACCTTCTCTATTGCTGTAGGATCTTCGGCACAACTGAGGAAGGCATTTGCATCTCTTTGTATGTCTCACCACGAGAGAGGTTATTAAGCAATTAAATTATAAAGAAACAAAAGACAGTACAAAGAGATTTATATGGCAGAGAGTTGACTCTACTTACTTCTATTTTTCTCTGAATTTACTGAAACAACTGATAAAATGTATAATACTATAAAATTTTATTCACAATGCGATATAGTTGTGTCACTGTAAATGGGGAATTATCTATTAGGCTCTGGCTTATTGGCCACAGGCTAGAGGAATAATATTTTAAGAAACTGTTAATTATATTCAGACCTAAATAACTAAACATTTTAATTTCATTCTATTGGTAATGTGTGGAAATGATTATTTTGTATTGTAATCACACAATAAAATAAAGTTGTACATAAATAAGGAAGGATGTGTAGTGTGAGCCCAGCTGTCAGAACAGAAACTAACAGTAGATTATGACCGCTGTGTCGGCCGGCGAGTGTAGTAGGACGATGGGTAAACAGAAATATTGGCGGTAAGTTACATTTACACATTTTTATTCATAGCATTAGGCTGATTAAAGGGGTTTCATTGAAACAGAACAAATAGAACAGGACTAAAATTAGTCTATTTGTGCTGAAATTATGAAAGTAAATCAGTAAGAATCAATATGAAAACATTTCGTTGTTTAAGTTTAAACTTCAGCCGAAAAGTCAGAACAGCTGTATGGGATATGGCCGCGGTGAAATTGGACCAATAGGGCCAAGAACTTTAAACGTCCCATTGGTCATTGTATTGTTACTACAGCACAAAAAACTTCCGTTTCTAATCTAACAAGTACAGAAAAAGAGATTTTATAAGATAATTAATTGATAGGGTTTTTAAACATTTGGGTGCATTGTGACTATTAATTTACTACAAAATTTACGAGCGTATGTTGGACATACTAGAATTGAGTTAGGGATATGATTATTAATTACATACTTTATTAGGCATTTGTGTTATTACCTTCAGTGATATTGTTGTTGTGGTCGATGATGAACTGGGCTCTTTTTAAAGTTTGTTAAACCACATTTACACTGCGTACATTACACGTATTGTATATCATACACAACACTAAAACACTTAAAAAACATTTAAAATCTTATACATATACAGCATACGCGTTGTGTTTTTACAGATAGCCTACTGATGCCTAAGCTTGGAGAAAGCTTATAAAAAAATCTGTAGCGAAATAAACATTAAGGCTTCGGTATTCATGAAGTGCCACACACAATTAAAAACATTATATCTTCCTATTATCAGAAAATAAAAACAATTTCCACCTCGAAGAAAATAAAAACAATTTCCACCTCAGCAGGTGACACATAAAATATACACCATGGTTTTCAATAGTGCATTCGGTTAAAAAACAGAAACAAATGAAACTGAATCAAATTTGGATTCAGAGGTTCAAAGCGCCCAGATGAAACAAATAGTTCTATTGATGACCCTCCAACAACAAGCGTGTCAAATGAAGAGGGAGAGATGAATCATTTAAAACTCTTTATCATATGTCATGTAATAAAAAAAGTCACCTTTAAGATAGATGTACTAAGCCTTCCTAAATTTTACCTTGGGCACTGTCCCATCTCCTCTGCGAACTGGAGAAGGTCGTGAATCCTTGCGTTAAAAAGCAAGTGTTAGCGCATGCTCAAAAATTTGATGACCATTTTCTGGGTAAATGTAAAGGATTTGAAATGTTTTTTAAAATATTTTAGTTTTTAATGAAATAAACAATATGTGTATTTTTAGTATAAATGTGGTTTAACAAACTTTTGAAAATAGCCTGACATGGCAGTCAGTTTATCGACTACAACAACAGGATCACTGAAGGATCACACAAATACCTAATTGTATCGAGTGATCCATGAAGTAGGAAAAAAATCACATATCTATGTTATAATTTTCATTACAAGTAATTTCAAAATTTTTAACTCTGACCTAACCACGTCAATTACGGTATGATTTTATTTGAATATTCAACGGACATCGTTTGTTACTGTTTTCTTTATAAGGATCATCCTTTAAAAAGAAACTTATTATTAAATCTTGTGTTATTAATTTAAGTTTTAGCCTTTCAATCATTACGTCACATTACTGAAATTCGATGTCACTTACTAGTAAAATATAATACTGTATCTAAATGTCTTTAAAACTGCTATTTTTAAAATTATGCACAAAAACATAATTAACTTTTAAAAAATCATTAAATTTAATAATATCTATAAAAAAAAAACACACGTTTTGTAGATTTTGGACTACTTTATTTTATCAAAACACTTTTTTAACTACCATTTAAACATCTCAGTAGGTAGATACTAGGTTGGACTTTCGCTAACTTGAATAGAACCAGAGTTATAAAGGCAAGAGACAAATTTAGAATAGGTGACCATTTTTAAATAAAAATTAGTTCTCACCAAAGAATTAATTTGCTAGATAATTTTTTTCAAATAGTTTTCATGGGTGCATAGTGAATGGTTTGCTAGGTAAATTCACTATTTGCAAAAATCATGGGTAAGAGTCAACATATCCAAGAACAAATAATAAAGTAGAAATATCTCAAAATTATTCTATACCTTATGATTGTTTTATGTTTCATGAGACTATATTGTTCAGTTGTATGAATGTTTAATTATGATTTTAATAAATATTTAACCTGTAGGGATTAATTACTGTTAATGTTTTTATAAATTGTATGTATGCTAAATTTATTTTTGTCTGTTAAAGAAATATTTATTTTTAAGAATGTTATTTTGTAAATGTTGATAATTTTGTATTGGGGTTAGGTGAAATAGTCCTAACCTCGCCCCCCCCCCAAAAAAGTCAATATCAATATGAATCAATACTATGTCTAGATTTAATTTTAAATATGACAAAATTTCTTTGTCAATATCACTTAATTTCAATATCGTATAATTTTTATGAAGGCCTAAAGTACACAGTGTACATGTCAGAGCAAACAAAATAATAAGTGATATACTTCTTTTAAAAACATTAACAAGCCTTATTCACCGTGGACACAAATATCGGTAATGCTATTATTTGTAGCACTTAAATGGAAGAGGATATAAAATGTAGATGTGGTCAGTTTTGCATAATGCCTTTGAGAGAGATAAAAAGTAATTTAATTAAATAACATCGCTACTTGTGTAGAATTACATAACACTCACTGCATATAAGTTGTGTTATTTTAACAATATGTTGTAATGACTATTTCATTCAGTTGTTTTAATGACATTTTTATTGTTTGGAAATAGAATAGAATCACCAAGTACACTCTGGCACGAACCACGTTTATTGCATGGTTAACCTCATTTTATCTCAACTCTATTATGTTCCATCATGTACACTACACATAATCCATTTAATTCTCACAGCACTAAAAACACTGAGTTTGTGAATTTTATAATTTTGGTTCTATTTGATTGGATTAATTAGTACAGTAGCATCTTCTAATAAACACACAAACATATTGCATGTTGAATAGAAAAATATAACTATTGTTTTGAAACTGTAGTATGTATTTTTAGAAGACGTATAATGAATTTAAAGAAAACTAATTCAAAGTACATAATTCTATATGAATATACAAAGTGTTCATAAAGTTTCTTTAACCCCCCCCTCATTGTTTTTGTTATTGAAAATTAGTTATCAAAACTTTGTATGTATCTTGTGTTGCATAACAGGTCAATTCTTTTTTACATATCTGACCCTCTATGATTTTGGGGGGCTTAGGAGGATAGGGGGTGTTAACAATTTCAAACATAAAGGTAATTCCAGATCTTTGATTGACCATTACTTTGAAACGAAACAAGATACTAAGCTCTAGTTTGCACCATTCTGTTTCTCTTTTAATGAGTTTGTCATTGGTGTATTACATTGGTGTATCTTTATATTTGAAATTGTTTACCCTCAAGTCCCCTTAAATCATAAAATCATCAGATATGTTAAAAAAATGTTTCTGTTATGCAACACAAAATATACAAAGTTTTGTTGACCGAGCGTAAGCGAGGTCTCCGTTTTAACTCGACCGTTCGGCATTTCGTCTGTGTGTCTGTATGTCCTTCTGTCTGTGTGTCTATGTGTCTGTCTCACGATTACGGCCAAACGCCTTGAAAGCTTTTGATGATTTTTTGCATGAATGTTCCTTATTCCTAGGCCGAGCCATGTATATATACGGTTTTTTCCATTTTTCATTTTTAACATCTTAAATAAAATAAAAATGGCGGCCGGACCGTTTTTCTCAGTGTAAGCTTTTTCCAAAGCCAGTTTGTGGCTTAACCGTAAGTCGAATTTAAAAACTTTTTCCGAAAAGAAAATGAAATTTAAAACAAAATTGTATTCTTGATTTTTTCCGTATCTCTAACGGCAAGCTCACAAAATGGCCGTAAACTTTGAATTTGTTAAAAATCGTCCAAGTTTTTGTATTTCAACCATGTTTTTATACGTTTATTCTAAACCAATTCAAAAGTGTTCCATAGCTTTTTTGTAGATAAAGGTTTAAAAAATTCATATATGCCAGTAAAAATAAATATTGAAGTAAAATTAAGAAAGTTATTAGCTCAAGAAACAATCACGTTCAGTAACGAAAGGAAACTGTTTAACATAAAAAGTAGTAAAAATTATTGTAATTTTTTTCATAAATGTAAAAAAGTTTCGTAATTTAGTTCTAAATAGAATTGTATAAAACTATTTATCAATTTCAAATTTCTTATTTTGAAAACACCAGTTTTTATGTTCCTACTGCAAGACTACTAACAAAACTAGGCCTGTTTTGAATAGTAATTTAGGAATATATCATTTGCCCAAAAATTACATATTATTATAAGAATGTGTATAAATCAAAGAATTGAACTGTATACCTGTAAATTGTCATTGTAAATTTCATAAAAGTTAGCTTTACTTGAATTACAAAATGAGATGAAACAAATGAAACCTCGCGGCGATAAAGGACATACAAAAAATGACCGAAGGACACCGTGGGAAGTGTTGGTACATGGGTTGATCATCACGACGTTTTAACATCGTTTGTTTTCATTATTTCTAATATTGGAATATGATATGGAACTTAAGTTAACTTATGATACATTGTTAAGTTTGAGTTATTTAAGTATGTAAATATTTAATTGTATGTTGTCCCTCTATAGCGCGATATTTTTAGCTATCTTACGCATTACTAACCTAAATAAAACACAATGCCTCTAAAAGAAAATCTTTAGCAGTTAAAGCTCAAGAAAAGAAATAAAAACGAGAACTAGAAATCCCGTAATCGCGGGAATTGTAAATAATGTTTCACTGGCTAAACCTTTTGCTTACTTCCTTACTGGCACACTATTTTTAACCTAAGCTCAAAACCACATTTGTTATTTCAACGAGCGAGGTCTACTGTTCACAGAACTACTAGTTAACTTATTTTCAGTAACAAAAATAATAAAGGGGGTTAAACGGACTTTATGAACACTCTGTATATTATGAAACTCAGTAGAAATCACTTTCAGTGATGAACTTTTTCGGAGATTTATTAAATATAATAATTAGGGTTATTTCAAATAATTGAGGAGGTAATATGGGAGACTTTTTAATGTTAACAATTAATTGACCGAGCGAAACGAGGTCTCCATTTTAACTCGACCGTTCGGTATTTCGTCTGTGTGTCTGTCTGACTCACGATTACGGAAAAACGCTTTGACCGATTTTGATGATTTTTTGCATTAATGTTCCTTATTCCTAGGCCGAGCCATGCATATACACAGGTTTTTTCATTTTTCATTTTTAACCCCTTAAATAAAATAAAAATGGCGGCCGGACCGTTTCTCTCAGTGTAAGCTTTTTTCCAAAGCCAGTTTGTGGCTTAGCCGAATTTAAAAACTAATAAGATTTTGCAGTAGCAAATAAGATTTTGAACAAAATTGTATTATTGATTTTTTCCGTATCTCTAACGGCAAGCTCACAAAATGGCCGTAAACTTCAAATTTGTTAAAAATCGTCCAAGTTTTTGTATTTCAACCATGTTTTTATACGTTTATTCTAAATCAATTGAAAAGTGTTCCATAGCTTTTTTGTAGATAAAGGTTCAAAGAATTCTAATTATCAAAAAAGTTTATAGATTATTACCACTGGTTTTAAATAATACATTAAATATTTCATCAATTATAAAAACTAATTAATAGTTTATGAAATGGAATCAAAATCCCTGAACTAAGTTGAAAAACTTTTAGACTAGGTACTTCATATAGTGAGACATTTAGAAAATTGACTCAATTTGATAAATAAATAAAAATAAGAGACTTGATTAAGTTTATCTCATGTATCTTATAGATTTTAGTAAATATATGGCATGCAAAACGCAAATTTTCTGATTGCTTAATCTAACAAAAAGCAAACAAGAAAGATTAATTCAAAAGTTTTAGGCTACAAATAAAATGTTAATATTTTGTATTTAATGCATGCTGAAGTTTCACTAACTGTCTATTACAGTATTGAATAAATATTTTCAAATATTACGACTGTAGCAAAAAATTTAAAGAGTAAACAGCCCTCGGTAAATGGACTCTTGTCGTGCAAAATGTGTCCGTGTTAAGTGCGTATTGATTGATGTGTAAAGGCACTTAATACTGGATGAGATATAGATCGCTTGATACTGTATGCCAAAGGGTCCTTATGTTATCCAATATTCCATTTGAACATGGTATACTGGTAAACATATTATGCAAACACAGACAAACCCACATTCAAACCGGTAAAAATGAAGGTAAAATTATAAACTGCTATAAAGGATATTACTGTACCAGTACTATTCATTACTACAAAGTAAATTATTTTGTATTCCTAGAAATATATGTATTATACATAAAAATACAACTACCTACTAATGTTATGCCAGATAATATTGTTTTAATAAATATTAAACATAAGTGTATAACTAATATTATTTATCAGTAAAAACACTTAAGAATGATTTTACAAGTATAATAATAAATGAGAGCCATAAAGTCCACGCGATCAACTTCCCAGAATAACTTCGTAGGCTTTTCTAAAGTATGGTAATGTAATTTTAGGCCAATCGGTAGGGGTAATTTTAGACCAAAAGTTCCAGTAATTTACAATACAGCTGATTTTTTTTATAAGTACATTAAAGTATGTAGATTAACATAAAAAAAGTTTACCAGTCTATCAATTTACCAAAGTCGAAAAAAAAATCGATTACCATTTTTTTCGATATTCCTTAATATATCGAGCTGGGATGAAGTTAAATAAAAATAAAAAATACCACCGAGTAGGGGAAGTATTTTTCAATAAAAAAGGTCATTTGTATTTATTTCGTCCAAGCAATGGTTTGTCTGGAAAAAAATTGATAATGCAGATAATATATTAAAATTCAGCCAATTTAGAATGAGCCAACGCTTCATATGAATGAGATTTCCCCTTTTAGTGATTTCCCCTGCTGCAAAATACATACCTGCATTATCAAATTTTTTCCAGACAAACCATTGCTCGGATGAAATAAATACATATGACCTTTTTTATTGAAAAATACTTCCCCTACAAGGTGGTATTTTTTATTTTTCTTTATCTTCATTCCAGCACGAAATATTAAAGAATATCAAGAAAAAAAATGTTAATCGATTTTTTTTCGACTTTGGGAAATCGATAGACTGGTAAACGTTTTTATATTAATATACATACTATAAGGTACTTAAAAAAAATCAGCCGTATTGCAAATTACTGGTAGTTGTAACCTACAGCGACTAGGCTATTTATATATTGAAATAATATAAGCTTACAAAAAAAAAGAAGAAGAATACTCTTGTTTAGAGTACCGGTACCCTACATTATTTTAAATTTGTAAAATCCTACTTTATGAAAGCCTAGGCTCAGTTTAGATACCTATACAGTATATGATTTTGTATTGTCTTACAAGTAGTCTATATATTACTTGTTCCAGAATATAAGACTAAGAATTATTAGCAATCTAACGACCAATTCGTTTTTGATTTCAGCATATATTATTTCAAATTAATAAGTGTTCAAATGAAGTGTCATTCTCAAGAATATCTATAAAAAAAATATAATAAATCAAACGCATGTTCTGTTAAAACATCTTATTAAATTTCTATTGAGGTTATAGTTGCATCAAAATTACAATGTTTGAAATTATTTTTTAATTTTTCCCTATCAAGCTTTTAGATAAAAAAATAGTTTAAAATACCGTTTTAAATAATTACTACTGTTCTAAGTTGGTCCAAACAAAAAATTGCTTTGATTATTGATGCTAATAAACCTAATTAGCTTTTGTAATAATTAGCTGTAAACAAAATGCATTTTAATTTCAACTGGTTTGTGGTATTTTGTTTGTGTTGGTCATAATGTACGCAGATAAAAATTGATGTTTCAAAGCATTTGATGAAATTTCAGATTATAATGACGTTAGTACGCTTCGATTGACATCCCAACGATTTCATTTTTTTATTTGTGAGCTAAGCTTTGGTCTATTTAGATTTTGTCAATCATAAGGCGCAAAATCAGATAAAAATAGATGTTTTAAATAATGGCAAGGCAAAATTTTATGAATTTTATTTCAAATCTTTTGAACCTAATATGTTTTGATCGACTCCCAAACGAAGATGATTGAATTTTTACTCGTAAAATTTCGTGCAGCAAAAAATGTCTACATATTATGTACATATGTGCTCGAACGCCCGCACTCACATTTGAAACATATAGATTAAATTAAATATATTAAACATTTTGTTTTTTATTTTCGGACTTATTATAAGAATTTTTCTA
This sequence comes from Philaenus spumarius, assembly GCA_018207615.1. Classification (NCBI taxonomy): domain Eukaryota; kingdom Metazoa; phylum Arthropoda; class Insecta; order Hemiptera; family Aphrophoridae; genus Philaenus; species Philaenus spumarius. The sequence goes on from JAGFPH010000021.1 coordinate 1,052,630, forward strand.
TATTGGAAAGTTATAATTAATTATATATTAATAATTAGTATAGTAGGCATACTAACCCCTTAATAAAGTGTTCTACAATTTTTTTTTTAAATTTACTGTTCTCATAAACTTTTGTCAATCTTATGTTGTTATTAAAGAAGTTTTGAAAATTTATACAATGTATTTATACATAATGTATACAGATTATTTTGCTTTGATTTACTTTTGAAATAAATATTTAGCTTCTATGGAAAAAAATAAGTATTAATATATTCACAACTAACTGGACAAATCAATAAAGGCGTTAAAAATGGCTGCAATTGTAATCGCAATTGTTATTTTTAACCTATACCCCAACAATCTAACTAGATTCAGTCTCTTTTTGTACTAGAATGTGAAATGTTCGAAAATAAATAAATTACATTCATACCATTGCTGAGGTGACATAATTTAATTTTACCTTAAACTATAAAATTAATTAATTTAATTCAAGGAAGAAACATTTAAGAATGTAGGCGGACAATGCAATCATAAAAATGGATTGGTGTAAGCCTTGAAATTAAGGCCTAACATAGTTAATCTAGCTGAGATAAAAATATATAATGACTACTTATATTATGGGTACTTTTGCCAAATACACATTTCCCAAACAAATCTCCACAAATTATTAAACTAATGCTAGTTTTTATTCTGTGTGTGATATTAAATAAATTATTTATGTTTATGTATAACTATATAGCATATATTATCTAAAATATAGGCTATATCAAATTTTGTTTGCAGTTGTGAGAATAGAGCTAGGATGAGTTGGAGAACGAAACACACAGCAAAAATATAAAACATAAAGTAATATAGCCTATTATTTTTATAAAACTTAAAATATCCAAAGTTTCTTCATCAGACGAACAAAACTTTATTGAAAGAGAAAATGATCGTATTTAAATGTTATTGTATTATAGGCCTAATACCAGATCAAATTTTACAAAAAATATAAAAAATAAAGTAATATATTATTTTTATAAAACATAAAATATCCAATGTTTCTTCATCAGACGAACAAAACTTTATTGAAAGAGAAAATGATCGTATTTAAATGTTATTGTGTTATATTTACCGGATCAAATTTTACAACCCTCTATTTCTTTCAGCTTTATTAACAGAGAGGGAAAGAATAGCAAAACAGCCTGAGAAATAAAGACATAAGAGATTTATAAAAGCTTTCAATATAAATTAATTAAACTGTATATCCTGCAAAGAAGTCAACCATGTCAACAGCTATGCCCCAAAATGAGCGGACTATGATTAAAGACAAACCCAAGAGTTCCGAAGCCACCATTAAGTTGCCACTCAGCAGTTAATGTGGAAACTTGGCTGCCACAATACCTCCGTCACATATACAAATGGCGTACATTACCTCAAATGTACAAACTTGGCGTTTGTTCTCTTTGTATGGCATGTGAGAAAACTTGCGCAATAATTTCTATCACTAGGGTTAGGATAATGAAAACTATTGCAGAAGAGTTTCCTTTTATTAAAAATTGAATATAATTTCAAATTTGTTCAAAATTAATACATAAGAACTGAAGTTATCATGCTTTTGGACACATTCTTATACAGGATGATTCAGAAATATGCGACAATGTCTCGGAAGCTCATTCTATAGCTAAAAATAAGAATAAAAGTTCATATAAACATAAGCCAGAAAATGCTTCGTTTTCCAGATATTCGCCATTTTGTTTTTTTGTACAAAATAATTAATATCTAGAGAAATGTTTGACTGATTGAGTTCCAACTTGGCATGAAGTTTAACCTAACAATGATATATCTCAAGAAAATAAGCAATTATATCCAAACATGCGTTTAAAAATGGAGGCTGTTTGAAAATTTCAAACCTAAAAACCATAAATTAATAAAAAACCGTACATTTTAACAAAAAAATTCAAGACACCTTTTTTGTAGCCCTTTTCATTCCCTATCGGATAGTCTCACAGTCAAAACAATCGGATGAAGAATAATAGCTAAGTTAAAGATAATAACAGCATAGGCCTACGTACATACAATATTGTTGTGTTTACTTTTTGGTATAGGCAGGCCCCGATTTACCAATGATGGGCAGACTGGGCAATTGCCCAAAGCGGCAATTTCTGGGGGGGGGGGGCGGAACATTTTTGAAGATTTTTTCTATTATTTCCAGAATATTGGTAAAAAACCGGGAACGACACAACAAACTTGCGTAGGTATTATTAAAAACAAATTGGTTTTACACTTAAAAAATTAGAAATGCGCAAACTGGTACCTTTAAAATTATGTGCATGCATGTTTTCAGTTTGCACTAAATACGTAGTTATAAAAAATTAATCGTATTTAAAAAAGAATATAAGCCTACTATTTGTTTTTTTTATCAACAGTACACACAATATTTCGGGTTAATACATAACACGTTATTTTTACAACAGTATATGGTATCAGCCCGCCATTATTGGGATAACCCAACAATACTATTAAGAAATCGCAAATATTTCAGTAATTGTTTGTGGGAGGGGGGCGGCTACAAAAGGTTTTGCCCAGGGTGAAGCTTACCCTAAATCGGGGCCTGGGTATAGGATGCCGGGTTGAACAAACCAATTATTACACATAACTTAACTATTATCCTTCATCCGATTGTTTTGACAGTGAGATCATCCGATATAGAATCTAGAGTGCTTGACATTTTTTGTTAAAATGTATGGTTTTTTAGTAATTTATGTTTGAAATTTTCAAACAGTCGCCATTTTAAAACGCATGTTTGGATATAATCGCTTATTTTCTTGAGATATATCATTGTTAGGTTAAACTTCATGCCAAGTTTGAACTCAATCAGTCAAACATTTCTCTAGATATGAATTATTTTGTACAAAGAACAAAATGGCGAATATTTGGAAAACGGAGTGTTTTACGGCCTATGATGTTTATATGAACTTTTTATCTGTAGAATGAGCTTCCGAGACAATGCCGCATAGTTCTCAATCAGCCTGTATATCTTATACAACACATAAGCTATATCTTGGAGACATATACCTTAAACAACATATATATCTTGGAGAC
>JAGFPH010000021.1:1065010-1095209 GCA_018207615.1 Philaenus spumarius
AACTAGAATATTGTATGAGAATATTTATGTTTCCACTCTTATAACAAACACCATGATCTGATTGTGATCCTTGTTGTATTGATCAAATAACTGCTGCTACATTCTTTGTTCCATATAAGAGGAAATGCATTCATCCATTATTGAACGGTTTTATTTTAAGATATATCAAGTTTAATTGATATGATGTCATGTGGATATGTTGTTATTATTTACTCACAAGCCTATCTAATAAAACTACATAAGAACTCTTATCTAGTTTATAATCTTCTAATCAATACGCCATAATATTAAATTTGTGATTTAATTTATATTCATTACAATTCTATAAATACGTTTTAATAAACTATTGACAATTTTAAACAAATGTTCATTTCTAAACAGTAGCGATTGTTCTTTGGGTTCCAAGCAAACATTGCATTAGTTATTAGGCCTAAAGTTTGTTATACTGTAGGCCTACTTTAAATTCACCAAATTATGTAAAGATAAATGTATTCCATTAAACGCTCCAGAATGACAAATTGAAAAACTTGGCACACGTTATTACATATCCAGCATATATCTGAAGAGCGTGTTGTTTACTAATGTTGTGCTCAGCATCTAATGACATTGTATTAAAATTATATTTGTCTTAAAGTGACAAAACCTTTAGAGCAACATAAAATAATGGTTCCTGCCCTCCAAAAAATATTTAAACTTACGATAATTTCAATTGTTTAAATACAATATTTTTAGTTTGTAATAAATAAAAGTAATATTAAAAACAAATGTGTGTTGTAAAAGAATAGTTATATTTGTGCTGTCAGTATTTCTGTATGTAAATTAATGCAAGAGAAACAAAATGGTAGGCCTACCAAAGTGGGCTGAGGAAAAGCACATGCTAATTTGAACAAGGTGAAATCCCTAGCATTGTTTTACGTTTTGGCGACCTTTCCCCTTAACCCTCAGCTTGATAAAGTCTTAAGAGTTTGATGACAAGCTCCATTAGTTTCGTTGCCATAGCAACTTGGTCATTAACTCGTAACGTTATGTCGATTCTCCGGTGACTCGCTAACTAATTAAGTTTCAACAGTCACGAGCATTGTACAAAGTACAAATAAGAATGTTTTTATAATGTCAAAACTTTATTTTGTCCCTTAAACGAATTATACTGTAAATATAGGCTGCATGTTTACTAAGTACAACTCAATGTAGTAAACATTGATGAGCACACATTGAAGGTATACTGTAATAAACTTTAAGCAATACTGTATATTCTTTACACTATATTAAAAAAAAATTAAATTAAACCTTTAACAATTTAATTCGTTGTAGAAATGATAATAGTAATAACAAAATCCATACTAAACAGTGAAAAAGAAATATTTGTTTATAAATATTTAATTCACAAATCACTTGTACGATTGAAATTAAACTTTTAATTGCAAGTTATGTTTGTCTCCCGAGTGGCTTACACTACGTGAGTACCATAAGAGACTGAGAAGTGATGTTAAAAGTAAAATGATTTAGATAAAAAGAGCGTTTGAGTGTCTTTTAGATTAAACTTTTAAATATACCTGTATTATTGTTGTCGAGTTGCGAGCTCCATTTCAGGAAGAAAGAAAACTACGATGATTTAGAATGTTTGTATTTCAACATCTTTAAAGTATTATAAAAAATATTACATATTGAGATATTCCATCAAACTTAAGTAGAATCGAAACTGTAATTGAAAATCGATTTAAAAATATTTAACTATGATTTACAAAGTCCAATTAAGCAATTTTTATAATAATTACCATATTGATCAGTTGTAAATAATAACAAATTTAAAAAATTATTAAAGTTGCCAACTTCAAAAACTTAATTTTTAAACAAGGGTTCGCCTGTAATGTAAAGCTAATGATTTGGCGAAGGAAACATTATAAGAAATTAACTGAAGATGGATTTACAAAAATAAAATTACAAAACAACATAAAACAGTCCATTGTAATGATATTAAACATATTTAGTAGCCTATTATACGAAATTGAGTAGGCCTATAAAGTAGATAATTTCCATCCAAATAAAGATGAATATCATTGAAAATTGGTTTGAAAAAAATGTTTAACAAGGATTTTTATAGCCATTTTCGTAACTATTACCATAGCACCTTAGTAGTGAACAATAACCGATATAACAGAGACTCAGGTGGCCACATAACTCCACCCGGGCTTAGGTTAGGTCTAGCCCAGGGGTCTATAACAAGGGCACCTTTTCTTTGATCTCGGCACGGTGCCGCCAGTCCCACCCGAGCGCAGCTCTGACGTCACTGCGATGTCAACTGCCCAGATTACAGCAGCGGACTCATTGTGGGCGCTGTCGTTTACTCGCTGTTGTAACTCGACGGAAAAGCTTCAGTAAAATAAAACTTACATATTCTTAAGCTACATAAACTCAAACTTTTATTTTTATTAAAACAAAATTGAAAACTATAAATATGTTAGAGGAAAAATTGTATTTTCAACGGAATAATATATGCCGTCGTACTTCATCTTTAATCCAATTAATTTTTAAGAAGAGATAGTTTTATCATTTCTGAAATAAAAGTATAATTACTAAAAGTGTAGAAGTTTTTACTTATATACAGGTTTTACTTATAACAACAGAAAAACTCTGTTGTTATAAGTACAGAGTTTTTTGACACATTATTATAAGAAAGTGGAGAGAATAAATCAAAGAATTGAACTGTACACTTGTAAATTATTATTTTATAAAAGTATTTGACTTAGCTTTACTTGAATTACAAAATGAGATGAAACAAATGAAACCTTGCGGCGATAAAGGACATAAAAAAATGACCGTTGGACATCGTGGGAAGTGTTGGCACATGGGTTGAGATCACTATCACGACGCTTTAACATCGTTTGTTTTCATTATTTCTTGTATTGGAATATGATATGGAACTGTAAATACATTGTTAATGTTAAGTTTTAGTTATTTAAGTATGTAAATATTTAATTCTATGTTTTCCCTCAATAACGCGATATTTGTAGTTACCTTACGCATTATTAACCTACATAAAACACATGCCCCCTAAAAGAAAATCTTCAGCAGTTTAAAGCTCAAGAAAAGAAAAAAAAACGATAACTAGAAACCCAGGAATCGCAGGAATTGAAAAATAATGTTTCACTTGCTAAACCTTCTGCTTTCTTCCTTACTGGCACACTATTTTTCACCTAAGCTCAAAACCACATTTGTTATTTCAACGAGCGAGGTCTACTGTTCACAGAACTACTAGTAAATTAATGTTTACTTTTATGGAACATATGGATAACATACTGTGACGCACTAAAACTGGGAAAATAATTGTACTTATTTTATTACAACATTTTCTGATTCTTATGTTACTTTCATTTACATCGACTGTAGACTATTTTAAAACCCATAAATTGCCAATTGAGTACTGAAAGAGAACAGAGAAAAGACATAGACAATGGAATTTTGTCTCCTTTGAAGATTATTGATTTACTACTTTATTGGATTTGTAACTTCTTGTCTTGAATAAGGCTGTTCGGTCAAAGACGAATAAAATGTTCCGCCTTCTCACATGCTCTTTGTACCTTCGCGTCTAGCAACGTTATGCGTCATATTCATATGAAATGTAAAGTTATAGACTAACACATTTAAGTTGTATGAAGTCATCTATTAAATTTACACACTTTAGTTAGGACACTTGAGTTAAATTGATAAAGTTATTTAATTGAGGTAAATTTTGTACAATTTTATGGGACTTAAAAATTACAGTTTAGACTTTTAAGTAATCCTGCAATTTTAAAAAAAGAAGGTAGTTTGGAAAACAATTTATATTAATCCTTGTACACACTTCCAAATGAACAACGTTCTTTTACACAAATATTGAGGCCGGTGGTACCCGCGCCAATCATTCCCAAAAATGTTCTTTGCAATGAGGGAACAAATGCCGTCCTAAGAATGCAGTTATAATGTTCTAAATAGCCCGTTCCGAACATTGTTGGTAAAGCAAAACATCCGATGAAAGTCTTATTGGAATAAATTATATCATTAATAATGATATTAGAATTAGACATTGAAATTAGAATAAGTGTATTAAAATGTGTAGTAATGTTTTAGTCTATTAAGTTTATTTCATCAGCTGACAAATCGTTATTTTGATCACAACAGATTTTAATCAAACTTAAACTAAAACCCTCCCAGATGTTGTAATTAGTTGTGAGAAAAACTACTTGAAAATCTGTTCCGTGGTTGTAAAGTTATATACTAAAAGTCGGACATAAATACGTTGTATTTTATAAACAGCATTTTGTATTGCTTATTTTTAAATTCGTCATCATTTATTTAGGCCTAAATAATTATAAAAATAATTAGGAACTCAGGAATAAAGCTTAAACTGAGCTGTCAAAAAAGAACAACTGAAAAAACAAAATAAAATATACAACTACATTAATTAAGACATTATGGCTATAAGTAGATACAAACTTTCTTGTCTGATTAGTTTAGTCTTCTATGACAGATTTTATCATTATTTGTAGGTTAAGGTTTTAACATAGGCATCTAAGCTTAAATTGCTCGCAATTTAGTTTTTATTTTGACTTTAAAGCTTTTATTAATAACACAACTGTAGAGTTGATAGTACAAACCCTCGAAACATTTTATGTTATATTTTATTAATACACAAATCATGTTAAATGTGTTAATATAGTTACTGAAATAAAATAATCCACTTACAAAACTATACATACATAGAGATGAGTCCATAACACTGACTAATAAATTATTCACAATTCAAATCTGAAACGTTCATGTATATTATTACAAGTTAGTGTGCACCATTGTAATTTTGATGGAAGGATTTTTAGACAGTTTTTGACATTTTAGAGGACAAACTTTTACATTTATCATAATTTAGTTTTTTAACTAGTCAAATTAGAAACCATCTTGTATTGATAAAAAGATTAACATTAGTGTTGTTATTCCAATAATTGCTTGGGTGGATTTGGTTGTCAATTATTGTTTAGCCTTTAGATCAACCGTAACTTGGATCTATCAGGAAATTATTCAGGAACGCCTCTGTATTGTGATCCCTTACCCACAAATTCAAATTTTGGGTGAATTTAGTATTAATGTAGGAGATTGCTCAATGGGCTGTGAAAAAGGTTAATGAGGATCAATTATACTCTACTTGTAGTAGGATATTGCCTAACACCATTTCTTTTTTAACGTAGAATTGCAATCAATTGTTTTCATAGTTTCCTACAAATATGTATTTGAACAAATATCTTGTTCATACTATATACGTCACAAACAACTGTTAAAAAGACTTGATTTTTAAACAATTTTAACTGATGAAAAATTAATTAATAGCTCTACAATAAGTGATTCTGATAAGTTGTAGTGGCGAGTATCTATCAAATTGCAAAGGATGGCGTTTGTACGAGCGACATGATTAGAAAATGTATTTAAACGTACTCGTTTTCAACGTTATAGACCATTAATTAGGCCACTTTTAAATTAAACAATTAAATCTAACTAAATTTCTTTAATAATACCAAAGTAATAAACTATGACATCTTATTTTAGTAAATAACACCATCTAATTTTCAGTTAAAATGCTAATCAATTGTAAGTACGTTTTAAATTGGGATATTGTAATTATTCTTATAAATACATTACATTTATTATTTGAAATATCTTGTTCTTTGTTGTGTGATACGATCAAGTAAGAATTAAGGGAACTGTTTACTTTATTCGTTCCATTAATTAAAAGGAACAAGAACTTCACAAGAATATTTACAAGAAGAAAAGAGATAAGAAAACTTATTTTGAAACTCTTTCTTGCCCCTTCTCAAAGTTTTCATAAAATGGACCCACTGGACTGTAAGATCTCCCGGGATTTCATCCCCTCTCTACCATCGCCCGTACTTTGCAGCTAAGTCGTGTCAAGTCTTATTAAAACACTGATGAAACACGATATAAATTCATCTTATATAACACAAAGAGATCTTGACACAAACAAGTGATCCCTACTGACACACTTAATACGAGTCTGAAAGCAAGTTATCCGATGCATAAATTGTGCAATATTAATTTACAATTTCAAGTTTATACATAAATTTTGGCTAGGTTTTAAAAAATCGCTAACAGGATTGTAAGTCCATTTTGTTTATTGTTCGTGGACTAATTTAAATTTACTACTTTTAATAATCTACTCTACAGCCAGATTTAGTGACTAATTAGACTTTCTGTTAGACGAGGTGTTTTCTTTAAAACAAATATATGCTTTTTTTCAGAGTGATATATGCTTTTATTTGTTATGTTCAAAATATACATTATAATTTACAGGACATAACACGTTGAAGACACTATATTCATAGAGTAATTAATTCTGAATTTCATTCCGATTTTTAAAGCCGTGGCACGTTTAAATATTATTCATAAACACTTTACAATATCCATTTCATAGTATATTCATTTCTATTTGATAATCGCCTTTTTCATTTAGATTAATTTGAACGGCTAACAGTTACGTGTTTTCCAACAATAAACTAAATAACTATCTGTTGAAAGTGCATTGGTTTACTGAAGATGTCGAGTTTGTCACTAGAAGACCTAGCCGAGTTTCTACTAATATTATTGCAATTTTTTGTTGTTTGAGTTAATAATAAACAATCACGAACCTTATCAAACAAAGCGAAATATTATCTCACAGAAATAAAAACATTTCAGTTAGTGTAGAAACTAAATGAAAAGTGTAAAGTATTATATAAATTGCATTATAAAACAGTAACTTGGTTTCCAGATGCCAATTACATTTAATAAAAAATAGCATTTTTATAGCAAATGTAAAATTAATATTGCTGATCTTATTTGATATAAAACGTTTTAACACGCATCAAGTTTTAACACTACAAACATTAGTAGTGAAGACACTTGCATGTTTCGCACGAAAACCTCTGCTTACGACCAATTGTGAACAAAACAATTTAACCTAAGGTAACAATCGTGTTACCCAATAAAAACCTACGCACGATTTAATGAAATAATTTGTGGAGTTTTTATGCGTGTATGTTTGGAAAAGAACACAACACCCAAGGTTGTTAATTGTTTAGGTCTCGGATAGGTTAAATACCCTGGATCTTTCAGAAGGCCTAAACTAATTCCTTTTTAACATTGTATAATCGGCCTAAATGTTTAGTAGTTGCTTCATTGAATTTAATGAATTAATGTTTTAGGTTAAGCAAAATTCAAATACATGTTATATCTTCAAATAGTACGGTTTAGTTTATTTATTTACATACTTTGATGGTAAAAACATTAAATTCTTTAGGTTATAAGGCTAAAACAGCAAACATTACAATGACATCCATTTTTTAAAGAGTTAATAAGTTAATATTTTTAAACTAATGGACCCAGTCCGCTGAGTATATATTGATGTTTATTAGATTATATACTAAACACAGAAGTAGGAGTAACAATTTGTTGGATTTTCAAGAGTCCATTTTTGATATAAGCTTAGTAGTTTAGAAAACAGTAACTTTCTTCTGGAGCAATAAAAAATGTAGGTTTAATTTACAAGTTTTAGTACAGGTTTTGATAGCGCACCTTAAATTAATACTCCCATACGTTACTCGTTACTTTATGATTTATAAAATAGGAAGAGCATTTACTTAAATTATAAGAATAATTAATTTTTATGATAGATTAAGCATAATTATTGCAAAAATGCTAGTACAATCTCCATTTCGGTAGTAAACACAAACATTATTTTGAACTTCTATATTTCTGAGTGTGATCATTCTATCAGAATTTATCTATCACCAAAATTAAATTCTCAAACTTTCAAAAGACGACATTTAAAATCACATAAAACTCCAATAAGCCTACTTTATACACATTTTAAACTTTACAATTTTTATTATTTTATTTCAAAACAAAAATGCATAATATTCTGTGCAAATTAATATTTTAACACTTTTACATTGTATACATTGCCATTATAACCTTCTACCCAGAATTCATGATAGGCCCTAGAAACAAACCCGATTGACATATTTCTATCAACATGTTTGACACGAAACTGGAATAAAGGAATGCACAAGCGTCAACCATCAAATAAAGTGAAGAGAAATAAAAAGTCAAACTGTAAAAAATGCTAACACAAGTAGAGTCGTACGCGTACTCAAGAGACGCATTTGCTCATCTCTTTCATCCCGCTGTTGTTTTCAAAACAACAACATGTTTATTTACTATGCAAAATTGTCTTAATAAATATTCCTCTACGCTCTCTCTTTCTCTTTAATTTTACAGTTTACTGAATCTAGTGAAGAATATTTAAATATTGTAGGATTTAAATAAATTTAAAATGCAATCTACATATCAAAATACTTTTTGTAGACAAAAAGTACATAAATCAAAAACAAAAAAGTACATAAAACCAATAAACAAAATATACATAAATTCTAAATGTACAAATATTTTTTTAGTAATAGTAAATTAGTATTTTTTACAGATAGAATAACTGAGAAGTAAGTTTATATAACTACAATAGTAAAATGAGATTTACGGAATCACATATTTCAAACTACAAAAAAGTGCAATTACAAAAATAAATCAGTAATAACGATTTACAAGTAGTAATTAATTGTATATGATAAAGTTTGTTTGTTCTAATTTTAAAGTTCTTTTAATGTTTAGAAAGTGTTTTTTTTTTTGTAGATTTGCTCAAATTCGTAAAAAGTGTAATTTGTGTAGAAACGTTGCCGAAAAACAGAAACACTTTCAAGTTAATTATTATAGTTTATTCACGGTTTAAGATATTACAGCTGAAAACATATGACGTTTATATGATTGTACACGTCTTCATATTACTAGTAATATAAACAAAATACACGAGAACTATAAAATGGCTACTTTGCAACCCCAGCTGTTAAAAAGTCCGTCTGAATTCAAACAACAAACTGTATATTATATAATGAAACTGCATTGTACTGTAACCGATGTGTAATAGTAAATTATTCCTGTATATTGTTAAGTAAAAAAAAGCGAAGCAAAATATAGGAAACAGATTTGTTTTATTGAGTGCAGTATCTATTGTATTCGAATGTTTAATTAACTGTTATAAAGAAACAGAACTGTTGGCAGTTCTTAATTGCCACCCTTATAAAGTTCTGCTAATTGTAACCACACGAGGTCGCTGTTTGGTGAGTCATGTCCAACCCATAAATTAATAATTAATTAATTTAATATTAATTAGATCGACCTAGACAAGCCATTTCCAGGTCTTTTTACCTACCAATTATGTTTGTTATTTCTTCCAGTCTAGTAAATCTTGTAAAATGCAGTTGCGGTGTTAACTATTAACGTTTTACCCCAGATTTAAAAAAAAATCCACCGAAATAGGTACATAAATAACGGAAAAACAACAAATTTTTCATCGGAATTGGATTTGAACTTGCAAAGTTAAATTTTCTGGGTGCGTAGCAGTGATGACTTCTCCCCGCTCAGCAACTGCAGTCTCTTTGTAATCATTTATTGCACTTAAAGAAACTTAATTTTCCATCAAACTCAATGGTAATACAAAGTTTAAGTACTGAACTAGCACTGACGACAATAACAACCCTTAACGTCTATAAATAAACAAATTATGAATTTAAAAAAATCTCGGCTCCTAGTTGAGCTAGAGCAACCTTTTTTTAAAAAAATACGTGTAAAAATACCATCTATTGAAATAATAAAATTATATACCAGTATTTCCATTTGTTGCAAAGATATTTCTAAAAAAACCTAACTTCAAAAGTCATACTTTTTCCAGACGCCATTTGAGGGTTAAAATAATGAAAATTTGATTAACCTTAAGCGTTTACTTAAAACAAATATGAGCCGCGGATGAGCCTCCTACGATGACGGCAACTGGGTCTAATTGTATTAAACATTTAACCATTTTTAAATAAATAAATTTAATATCTCGTATACCAATTAATATTTTTTAATTAAATTTCAATTGTAACTTAAGAGCCATAAAAGACTTATTTTTTAAAAGTTTCAAGGGTCTAGGTTCTTTTATCAAAGAATGAAAAATACTTGAAAATTTGGAAAATTTAATCGGTTTTTTGCAATTACGTAAACAAATTATTAACCGATTTTAACTTACGAGGTCTCAAATTAACCGTTTTTTAGTACCCTATAAGTAAACAAAATTTTAAATACCCATTGGTATTAACAATTGTCTTCGAACTATTTAAAGAAAAACGATTTTTCCGATGTTTGTATTATATTTAAAAAATGTTCTGGATGTTCAAAAGTGGATCTGGAAAAATGCCATTTACTTTATGCATAAATTCACCAATTTTCCACATGGCATTCTGAAACGAATAACAATAAATTTAAAAAAATGTTTCTATAATTCTACTGGACTATAGGGGTTCCAGGTTGATTTCGAAGTAAATCTGATGTTAAGTATGACCCATAAAAAAGTAAAATGGGTATAAAGTTTCTTGTTTTTAATTAAAGGTATATATTTTTAAAATGTATTCTGTCTATTAGAACACAAATGAAGCTAATTAAAGTATTTATAAAATCTCCCATACTCCAATGTAACCACAGATATCTCGCAGTGCAACTAATTCAATCCCTTCAGTTCAGGTTTGTAAAAATATCCTTCCCTCTCGCTAACGCAGCGGTAGCACGTACTTTCACCCAATTACGGAAACGGAACTTCTTCCAAACGTAAAACAATTGAGAAGGGTAGGAAGGGTAAGTTACCTGTGCCTAAGAAATCATTCAATTAACTTATCTAGTCACCAGAGAGATGTCACAGTCTTTAGAATTAATGACCGGTAGTTATAGCAACAGAATATTCATCCCTCGGGCGTCTATTTTTTTTAATGAAAGTTTTGCGTCAATTTAAATAGGATTGGCACTATAGCGTTTTTTGTTACCTTTTCATGTGTTGTTAAATTTTAGGATAGCCTCTTTTACTTCCTTTTAAAAATGGAATTGTATTTGTATACAGTACTAAATACAAATGTGCGACCAATTTTGAGGCAAATGACAAAAGGAGCGACTAACAACTTTCAAGGTTGCTGCAAAAGTTCAAGTAGATAGTACAAATCTGCCATCAATTTTGAAGTAAATACTTACGAAACAACTTGAAATGTAAAGGGTTGTGTAAATTTAGTACTTTATAAGTGTAAGATTATAAAGCTAATATAATAGGGGCTCACTTGTTTACAAAAATGCGCATGATAGAACACGCAATTTTAGAACTGTTATACTATTACAGATTTTGCTCTTTAACCAACCGTTTAGGAGTTATAATTAATAACAATAACTGTTTAGTATAAACGGATGTAGGGTATCAAAAGTTACATTTAAAAACAATCTTGGTATTTTCTAAACACATCTTATACAAATAGTTTTCTACCATTTAGTTACCGACAGGCTTTCATGTTTTTAATGATCATTTTTTGTTCAAAATTAAAAATTAAAGTATGACTTTCTACTAGCCTGGAATAATTAATTGACAAACTTAAATTTCAAACTGCTTTTATTTTGTACTGATGTTGATCAGTTATAGTCTGATCTCTGGAGTGATACAAGCTCGTTTAGGACTCAGTACCTTAAAAGACAAAACAGAAACCTTATGGGTTAAATGTTATAGTCTACATAATATAATGTTATACTGTACAAATACCTGTCATAAACAAATTGTTCAGGAACGGATAAGTACATCAAGCTCAAATCTGACATAGTTATCTAAACGGAAATATTATTTCAATGAATCAAACTCAAAAAAATATTTTACTTATTTTTTCGGAAGGGACAAAGTTTGGAATAAAAACGATATCTACACTTATCAAAAGATATGCCGTAGATGATACGGTCTACTGATTTGTAGATGACTATGTGAATACAATCGTATAGATAGTCATGAGGATACGGTCTAGTGTATACAGTCGTGTAGATAGTCATGTGGATACGTTCTAGTGGATAGTGTCGTGTAGATGGTCAAGTAGATACTATCAAGTGGATGCTATCATGGGGATAATGACAAGTGGATACCGTCAATTAGATACTGTCATGTGGATAGTCACGTGGCTAGTCATGTGGATAATGCAACGTGGACAGTCGCGTGAGTACTGTCATGTGGAGTATTGTTTCAAAGGAGATTGTTTTGTATTCAAAGATATCAAAAATATTTTTGAGAATTAAAAATCAAGTTATACAAATATGGTTTTATTCATAATGTGTAAAATACTGTGTTACGCAACATCAATTAATTATATTAACTGGTTCACACTACAGAAGAATAATTTATTTACTTCATGGTTATTTGTATTGGTTAAATGGTTATAGTTTGGTTGTTGTGTTGTTGCTCTGAATCCTTGCGGCGCGAGTCGATCTCACATTTATCCGGTTTAACTTTTCCACAATATATACCTATTCTGATAGTGTAATTTAATAGTAAAGACGATACAAATGTATTTTTCTAATTAAAATGTACATAATGTATAAAGAAGACGACTGAGTTGACAGAAAATGTTTTCAGTTGTCGTAAGAATTCAGGACTTGGAAATCGTTTAGTTAAGAATGCGTAAGAAAAACAAGTGTCTAGTTTGTATAACATGCAAGGCACGGCATACTTTTCAAGAAGGCAACAATGCACTAAACAAAACAAATCTTGGCATTCGTTTCAGCTTGGAATCATATTCGAAGTAGGATCCACGTGCATGTTTCTGATTTGAACATGCATTTGTCTGGCACGTGCGTTGAATCTGTGTAGAGCGGTGGAGGCGGAGAATATGCATAGTAACTTTCGAGAATCCGATATGAACAATTGCTTCAACAAACTCTACTTCGAATGCGTTCATATTACTGATAAAGTTTAATCATAACATACAGAGATAGGCAACAGAAAACTACCATTTTTAAGTACAACTTATATTACTTTTCCATGGTAAATAATGTTTATTTTAATCTACGATTTGTGGTGCGAAAGTCTTGACGTACGACCAAAACTTTTTTTATTGTGTGATAATCTAATGCTAAGTTTTAAAATATTAGGAGTATATTGTAGATAAAATATTGGGCTATATTGGAAGTATATTTTGTAGCCAATATTGTGATTGTTGATTTAAAAAAAAAAAGTAGTAAACAACGTTAAAATCAAGGATTTGTTTAATCCAGTAATACAATACAAAAATATTATAAGCACTGCATCAGAAAACACAGATTTTCAGAAATAAAAGAACCAAGTTTAAAGGAACAAATTATTAACTTAATAAAAAAAGTTGTACAAAAGTACCTTTATTGGTGCGTTATGTTTTGTAGATAGACATCATCAAAATGGTTAAAATTGTACTTTATTTTTATTGTAAATTAACTAAAAATATATCTAGAAACATAATATGAAGCAATACAACTAATTTATGTACTATATATTTTACTGCGTTTATTATAATTTTACTTTTTAATATCGAGTCTTATCAAGAACGGGCTGTACTTACATGAATACGATACAAGATTGTTTAAAAATAAAAGCAAGTTCAAGTATTAAAAATGATAGATTTTAAACTTCTAAGGAACTGTACAGAAATCCGTACTTGTTAGAATGGATTAAAACAAAAAATAAGCATAAAACAACTGACCTAGTGAATTGTATTTTAGAACCAAACACCCTATCCTACTGCTTTTTGTTTTACGGAACAAGTTTCCATATTAAACATTTAAAATCTTTATAAAACCAAAATGTTTTACAGGTTTATATACGAAATTAAATTATACCATTAAGTTACTCTTAAGTATAAATACAATAATATAATAACAAGTGAACAGAGAGAAGAAACAAATTGCTGGAGCAAATATTGAGATAAAATAAAAAAGAAATAATCTATTCAGTAAATAAGACTTTATTTAAAATGCTAGAAGTAAATTAATCGTTCGGTCTGAGCGAAAGAAGCAATATTTCACCAGGTCTCGCAAAGGCGAGTTATTTCCTTTCTACCGTAGTTTGGCTCTTAACCAAACAAGAAATGGGCAATAAATATGTGCATTTCGTTCGCTCGGCTAAAGAACTAACGTAAATTAAGGAAAGAATTGAATTTGGCGATCGAAGAACAAGACAATGAATGAGCACGAAATATAGCGGTAGAATGTTATTTATAGATTTATCGATGTTTGCTTTCTTTATGTGGGAAAACACACTGATGACGGAGTCTACCACGAAGCAATTTAATAAAAAGTGTTTGTTGCAATAAATTCATAGGAAAGTTGTTGCGGGTTGATGGGAAGGAAATGCGATATACAACATTTATATTTAAATTCTCTTAACACTTTGAATTCTAGTTCCAGGTTAACATAATGTATCAAGGGAATGGTTTTGAATTTCAATTCAAAGTAGGTGGATTTTATCATGGTAACGGATTCGGAGATAAGTTTTCTACTTTATTTTATAGCGTTTATATTATAGGTATTATTTAATATTAAAATAAAATACACAAATTAATAGGTAATGAAACTTGCTATCAAACGAAGAAACCGATGACGATAAAATAACGTTATTCGCATTAAGAAGGGTTGTAAAACAATTCTTGAGACATAATTATAAAAATGTGTTTTAACTAATATTCTCATTTAGACTTTGGCCAATCGTTCTAAAATCCGATCTGATTTTTTTTAAACTTAAATGCTATCATCGCCTAAAATTAATTGTTATCAGGAAACACCCATACCTTCAATCGGATGCAAACCGGAGAGCTTGAGCTTTGAGGGCAGATACGCTAACCCGGCGATTACCGGTCGACAAAATCTGATCCAATAGTAGGCCTACTACATAAATGTAATAATAAATGTATTTTATTAAATGCTGTTTGTACTAAGAAAAATTTAAGGCGGTTTTAAGGAAAGTGTGAAAATGTTAAGGTTATTTTCTTACATGAATAATTAAGTAAAATCAGACCCACTATCTCTCAATGTCAGATGGTGCAAATAAAGAGAATGCGTGTGTACAAGAGAAAGGGTGGGATAATTGATATGTATTGTCAAGTTGGATAGTCTTTGTCGTTGAGAGAGTAGGGGATATGTGTGCGTGCGGATATTTATAAAAGAAAAACAGGGAGGAAAAGAGAGAGATTTTGTATGTATAAAAGATTGAAAGAGGGAAAGAAGAGAGAGTACAAAAAGGGGTAGGTAGGGTGTACTTGTCATTTGCATACACAATCATTGGCGGAAAAAATGGTAGACACGTTGGCATCGTCAAATTAAAGCGCTCTAGCGATCCGCTCGCTGCTAAAACGAGCTGTATGGAGATTTTATGCAGAACATTTAATATATTATATTTCTACCAGCGGTGGTTTCATTTTAATCGGTTTAAATTTGTGTTTATGTCAAGGTATGAAGTATACCATTAAATTAAAATATGAATGTATAAATTATACATTTGTACTTTAATTACGTAAATGTCATTTATAATAAATTATTTAAAAAATATATTTTGCACAACAAAAGACAATATCCAAATTTATTTATAGATATTTCAATCACATCTTCCGTAAATATTTGTCGCAAAAATCGAAATATAAAGTGATTCAATATATTATCTATTTTTAAACAACTGAATACCGTGATTAGATCCATTTGGCTCTTTTTTATCTCTGGTGTTATGTAATGTATTTTACTTAGCTTTAAAGTTTTAGTGTTATAAATAAATATGAACAAACGATATTCATTTATATTTAGGAGGTTCATTTTCTATTAAAAGGAAAACAATCTATTAAGTTGTATTTAAATTTAGTTTGTCTACTGCATACTTATAGACAAAGAATGGCCGTAACGTAAGTTGCGCTTTAAGTTTGTATTGTCATGAGGTAATAGTATTTAAATATTTTAAA
This sequence comes from Philaenus spumarius, assembly GCA_018207615.1. NCBI lineage: Eukaryota > Metazoa > Arthropoda > Insecta > Hemiptera > Aphrophoridae > Philaenus > Philaenus spumarius. The sequence goes on from JAGFPH010000021.1 coordinate 1,080,892, forward strand.
TGAAAATTTACCTCTTTTCCACAGTGAGTGTGATAGTTCTATGAGCAATGGTTTTCAATTTTGGTCTTCAGGGATAATTTAAACAGAATTATTACAGAGTGATATGCTATTTTATAGTTATAGAGTTTGTTAGTCGAGACAAATTATGCAACTAAAACTGTTTTTTGGACCAGTCTAAGAATATTATTTTAGTTATTAGTTTATCTTAACTCATTAGTTTATTTACTTATAATTCCGATCATACTTATGTAAAAAACAAATGAAAATGGGAAAATATGATCTTTTCGTGTTTAAAATTTAAAAGTCAACCCCAAATGTTGAAAATAAATTAAACATTGATTTTATATACAATGACTTGTGTTAAGTGGTTTAAATTTTATCTTGTACATTTGTAATACGAAACAGGCATATCGCAGGTAATCGAATAATATCTGGTAGTAAATAAAATTTTATGAATAAGATGTCAAAGTAATACAAAATTAGTTGTTTGGATGCTTTTATTGTGCATGTTGTATTCGGTCTCCATCATGAGAACTGTAGGCCTACAATAACTCACACGACATTATAACTACGTTAATTACTATTATTTATTCAATCTAGGCTATTAGTTAGTTGGAAAACATTTGTAATGGTTAAGTTACTTGTACATTTTAATATACTTTATTTGTTGTCTAATTACTTGTTAGAACGCTTACATTAGTATTCATTTACCTGGGAAGTTGGTACATTTTACAAACAATATGCTTGCTTAGTTTTAAATATGAGTATGATTTTTGTACATCATAGGCTACTAAATGAAATATATTTGCCAACAAATCTTTAAAAATCACAATTCGTTTACTACGAACCTAGTGGTACATAGATTTTACATTTACCTTCGTATACAATATAATACCATTTAATTGTCTAACCTGTATTAACCCAACTAATAAACAACTGAACATATTGGTTTCACAAGTACTAATAAAAAGCACTCCACGTGATATGTATATATAAAAAAGGTTCTTTTAAATTTTTTGTTTTTTCTCTACTTTTCTCAAAAACGGAATATAAAATTAACAAATATAATGATAAATAACATAAATATAGTCTTATATATGGTTCATCATACTAACATTCATTAGGTGCGTAATAGAAGTATTTTTGTGTGCAAAAACATTGACATTTTTTTATTTAAATCTCTATTCTGCTTACAATTCTGAAAACTCAAATAACAAACAATATTACTGAGTTCTACGGTTAGTAAAGATTGGGAGGAAAACAGGAAGAAAATCATAATTAACTCCATCTAAATCAAAAATCAAGCTAAATAAGTGTATATATAGGCTAAAATTAAGAGTATTAAGTGTAAAAGAAAGACAAGAAAGTCTAAATCATTCCTAAAATATCGGCTGTAACCTGTAGTTGTGACCGTATTTTTGTTACATGCAGTTTTAATTAATGGTTTGTTTTCGAATGAGTTGAAACTCGACTCTCAATTCTATTAGTTAATTACAAGTAAACACATGATTTTAAATTGTGTCTGTTTAATTTAACAAAGTTTAATCAGTTTGTTATTTACTATAATCTGTAATAGTAATAATAAAACTTGTCAAATTAGTTAAAATTTCTATTTTTTTAAATATTTTTTTTCCAATTCAAGAGAGTAAAAATAACGAAAAACGTTACTTATTAAATAAAATATGTATTCATTTTTGAATATTCTAGGACGAGATTTACCATAAATAAACTTCTTATAAAATTAAAGTATTTTTAAATTAGCGCCCATAAATCATAACAGTTGTAAAAAACTTTAAAAAAATCAAAACTAGACTTCAAGCACAACTATTTATTAAATGTTTTGAAACCAGTGTATCAATTCATGCGTGATACACTTTACTGTAAATTCCATTTATAAACTATGTAAATATTAATAACTTACAAATTGTTAAATTATAGTTCTACACAGTTCATGTATGTGCTTTGATGTGCAACGTATGTATTTGGAATACACTGTATTCTATACACACTTACATGTACCTGTTTAAAATATATATTATTTGTACTCGAAGGTTAGTTGTAATAATGCGGTCAACAATAATACGATTATGAACAGAATATACTCGTATAAATTTATCAATATAATTCAACGTAAAGGCAAATGGAGTGAAACACCACTCCGTCTATCCGACCCAGTGGCTCACCCCACAACTTTAATCACTATTGATTATAGAATCAATTCCGTTCAATGTTACTTAACAATCCACGTGGAAACGTTCCACATGTTCCTGGTTCTAGGAAACCGAGTGGAAATGGCTATCTGTTATTAATCGTCAGTCTACTTCGGATATCGCTGGATCCAAGTCGAAGCAGTCATCTGTGAAATAAAGTTTGAATTTTGTTTGTTTGCAAATGTTAATTTCCTTTTTTATATATTTTTTTAGTTTAAGCTAGGTTGAAAATACTGCCAATCCTCTTCCTTCCTCTACACAAATATTTCTAAATGATTTTTTATAATTTAATTGGACTAATCAAAAAGCTCAAAGCTAAGAAAATAATATAAAATATATAAATCAAATTATTAGACAACGTTTAAGATGTAACATGAGTTAAAGGGAACGGCCGGGCTTAGGCTTACTCCTAAACTTTCTAAAGTACGGAAAATGAGTTTAGAGGTATTAGAGAGAACAGCAGTTTACCTTCCATCAGTTGAGTATTTTAATTTTCCACCAACCAAAATTTAATTTTAAAATATTAGCAAATTTCAGTACTTTCCTTTCACACTGAACTTGTACCTAGGTAGTATTAGAACAGTGTATACGTAATTTTATTTACCGGTTCAAGTTATATAAATATTATGTGGACAACACTAACGCAAGCATTAAGAACAAAGGTATATTTTTATAGAAATAAGGTATCTTAAGGTATTAAGGTATCTTAAGGAAATAAGGTATTTTAATAGAGATAAGGTTATCAACGCCTCGGAGGCATTTGTTATTTGGCAGTAGTTTTTTAAATATATATTTACTATTATTAATAAGCTATAGGATATCTCAAACAGATGTAGTAAATATGGGTATTAAGGCTTTGTTTTCACCTTCTTCACATAAGATCGATTCCCTTAAGAACAAGAGAAAGGTTAAACTTACGTACATAATTTAAAAATGTTTATTTGTTCACATAATTATTAAACTGGACTCAACATGTGAAAGTAATACTATTCAGTATTTGTGTTTTAGTAAATTACGATGACATATAAAAAACAAGAAACAACCCATGTATGTGTTTTACAAAAATTGACAATTCTAAGATAATTTTTTCTCTTAAAGTCTTGACTTTATGCCAGTTATACTAATGAAAACTGGGCTAGAAGCGTAGGACACTTAATTAGGCTTGAACCTGCTTAACGGTAGAGGTGCATCAAACCCTTAATGCAAATGCTTACTGAATTAAGAATTATCAGAACGGGAAATTCTACAGCTTGATAATTTCGCGTTAATAGTAAATCACAGCTACTACTAATAATGTCTTAATCAAAATAAGTAATCGCATTTATCGATTGAACCCATTTGTTCTTAATGCCTATCTTTCTATAGATCAATCTGTAAACTAATGATGATCGATGCCGTTAAATTTGGTGAGTGAAATATGAACATGTTGAGCAATATATGTTTCGTATTAAATTTCGAATATTGCTTTTAGTTAAATTGGGCACAGATACCAATTTAATTCAGGCATACGGGCAGAACTCGGAACTATAGAGAAACGGACCAATTTTATTTGGACACGGTAAAGAAACAGCTCGATATTGTCTCTGTAATGTGTACTGACTACTCGAATACAGATCGCAAATACTTATGATAACTACCAAGAGTACATTTATAGTTAAGTCGGTGGGGTGGTTTATTACTCACGGAACAGTGAACATTTACTCAAACACTACTTGCCCAATACACCAATAAATAAGCTTTCAGTGTATGGCTAAGTAGCTGTGCTTGAGTTGGTATTCTTAATATTTAGTGCTCCATTTATTTGGGCTCTGCGCTAGGGTTTACCTATTTTTATATAATTTATAAAACAACAATTGTTTAAGTAAGCAATTATTGACCAGATTAAAGTTTTAATTTTGTTCAAAATACATACCTAAAAAAACAACAACAAACAAAAATATAGAACATTTGTAAATTGTACTTAAAAATGAATTGTTCTGTCGAAAAATAAGATTTTACCAAAGATTAAAGGAAATACCAACTTAAAAAAAAAACTATTGATTGTTTCTTACTCTCAATTAACTAGGTTCGGACCTGCGGAACTTTGTTGGAGGTTCCAAATAAAAGTATACTGAATTGCTCCCCTATGTTCCCATTTTTATTAAAACTATATGGTTTCTAAAAAACACAATAATAAAAGGGCGTTGCAATTTTAAATTCTCAATGATTTCCTAAAATGATGCTTTTAGCGTCTCTGTTTGTTTTGTGTTTTTGCTTTTCATATGCTGTATTTGAAAAATTTCGAATTTAAGGTCTTCTTCTAAAGAGTATGAACTCCGTCCGTATGGTGAACTCTTCGGTTTCTATTTTCATCAGGTGTTGTAGCTAAGGGGTTAGAGTACTTGATTTGAAAACCAATAAGGCCCCCGGTTCGGTTCAGGGAGAAACCCATGGATGTTTGCCTAAGTTGGAAACAAATTGGTTTGAGGCGATGGCAGCACGTCGGTGCTTTTCTCCTTTAAAACATAAATAACTATTCCACTTTACGGAATTAAACAAGGCATTCATTAATTCACATTATAAAATCGACAGTCATTTTAATAAATTTAATGAGTTTACAATCTTAAGTTCATATTAGTTTTATAGTAAACTAGAGGGATCCGCCCCCTGCTCGCCCCTGCGGTGAAGCAAACGCGAAAAGATTACCACTTATGAAACAAAGATGTCAATCATGGGAAGTATAAAAATTTATTTTTATTGTAAAGGAGATGTTACCCCCCAGTTCACCCATTAGACGTAACTATTTAAATTGCATGTGATATTATATATTTTCTTTCCTATAAAACTCTTAAAATCAATATGTGCCAAATTTTCAGTTATCTAGCTTTAAGGAAAGTATGTCAATAAACATTTTTTATAGGAGTTGTTACTACATTTTCACCTCTTAGCAGCACGCGACAAAATGTAAATCTATGATACTTTTTCTATGTCTTGTAAGAAATAAATGTAAAAAATGTAGCTCATTACTTTGAGGAAAACATAACAATTCATTTTTATAGTTTTAGGGGTTGTTTCACATTTTCACCCCACAGCAAAATGCAAATATAGTTTAATTTTTCTATGTTTATTGTAAGAAATAAATGTACAACATTTTAGCTCTCTAGCTTTAAGGAAAGTATAACAATTAATATTTATTTTTTTAGGGGTTGTTTCAACACTTAAATCAAAATGAATTCTAGCATTTATAACTCAGGGATAGTGTAGCTTTTTATTAGTAAAACTATTTTTTCAATCGAGCTTCTAGCTTTAAGGAAAGTATAACAATTAATATTTATTTTTTTAGGGGTAGTTTCAACACTTAAATCAAAATGAATTCTAGCATTTATAACTCAGGGATAGTGTAGCTTGTTATTAGTAAAACTATTTTTTCAATCGGTTCAGTAGTTCCAGAGATTACCGCCTACATACAAACAAACAAATTTTACCTCTTTATAATATTAGTATAGATTTAGATTGACTGCCACGCTATCAATCACCTTGTATGTATAAAAAGTTAGAAACAAAATGAACAATAATTAATTAGATATCAAGTCACATCATCTGTGACTTCTAATTTTCTTTTCATTACGTTTTTCGGGGCTTATGTCCCGTCATCATCTCATTTGAGGTCGTCAAACATTAAAACACTAAAAACATGCGCATTACTTCACACGAACATTCAGCGGCCGTGCACCTCGACGTTCGAAAGAAGGCTGCAGAATGGAAACCTGCTTACTTACTTCGTTAGGCCATTTAATTGATAATAACCATAAGTATGTTGATTTTGAGATTAATTTTACACCTTTATACATATATGTAAAAAAGACAAATACATGAACAAAATAGTGGAATTCGATATATATAGAGCACTCAAGTTAAACAAACACAAACTACGTAACGAAAACTCAACTTTCAGTCAAATTTACTGCATTTCACTGCGATGGGAATCCAAGATACGAACTAAATAAGCGGGGTTAACATCCTTTCCGCAGTCGTCCTTCGAACGTCGATGTGCGCGGCCGCTGAATGTTTATGTAAAGTAATTAACATGTTTTTAGTGTCTTAATGTTCGACGCCCTCAAGTGGTAAGAAGGTCTGATGATGCGACATAAGCCCCAAAACGCGTAATGAAAAGAAAATTAGAAGTCACAGATGGTTTAAGTACTTTGTAACTTATTAAGTATTCAAAGTTGATTTGTGAGGCACCTATACTCACATACCTGAATTTAGATATTTTATATGAACGTTGAATTTAAATTTTGGAGGAAAACTCAAAACCCAGTTCCACAAATAGCTAACGTTATTACAAAATGTTTTAAATCCCACTTAACCGGGCTTAATCTACCATAACGGGTTACATTGAATTGCAAAAGTTTCTAAACTGTCGCAAAGTTAATTAAACTATTTTAATTAAATATAAAACGCGGAGAAGATATGTCGTGCGTTTGAAAGTTTATATTTTCCCTACATTTTTAATCCTTGAAATATGCATTCGTTCACCACACCGTGAAATTGATATATAAAGTGAGAAGAGCATCCGGATTTCATACTGACCTAAATAAGGCAAATGTATTTATAAATGTATGAAACATTATTTTCACAAGAAAAATAAAACAAAGCGTAAAGCACAATTTAAATTCTTGTTTAGTAGTAAACTGGATAGATATTTTATACAACATATTTTTACAAAACATGGATTTATTAAATATTTGCAGGCCCCGTTACAAATAGTTGATTTACTAGTGTATAGATTAACTTGTGCTTGATGTCTTTCTAGAAAATACACCTTAAAGTAGCCTTATATTAAGTTATATCAACCTATAACAATGTGATTAAATTTTAAAATCTCAATTTTTAAATGTTTGAATTTAAAAATACATTTTACATATTTACAATGTGTAAGTACAACCGTTGCACCTATATTCGTTAAATAAGTTTTATAGTGTTTTTAATAAATTAAAAATCTTCTAAATACTGTAATAATTTTAAGAACGAGTTTGAAATAAGGTTAAATAAACAAACAATTTTACAGATTATTTTGTCTTAAATAATGTACGATAATTTAAAAAAATCATTAAAATATGGCAGAAGTCTTAACAGAAACGAGTAAAAAGTTGACATTATCCTCATTTGTAATTTTAATAGGCAAGTACGTAAAATTTCGTGAACACTGTGCACTTAATCAAATGCATTATATATATTACATATATATTCAGAATGTTTATATAAATAATTTCTAGAACCTATAAATCGTAAAAATATATAAGCAAATAGCCATTTGAAATATATAGCTCTGATGTTGATAGAATAATCGGTGTTTACTAAAACACCTTAATATTAGCATGTAGGCTATGTTTTCTGTGCAATTTCTTTAACAGAAACAGCTCTTTTAAAAAGTATTTTTAGGTTAAGAGTAGGCGTATAACTCCTGTTATCATTAATTTGGTTTATACATTTGATAGTATTTACCTTTTCAGCTTTCGGGCAATGATTATTCCTACATCTTTATTAAAAACTATATAAAATAATATGTGAGGTGGAACGAAGGGAGTTGGCACGCGAAGCTAGATGGGCCTGACTTAGTATAAGTAACCTCTTTTCGAACGATTGTCTCTATCTATGACAGTTTTCAAACCGCTTTTGCAGTAAAATCCTTCCGAGTAGAAGCCACTAATACAGATTGTAGCCGGCGATATAATTCTGGAACATAACATACCAAACTGTTAAATGTGCGATATATCGGAAGACGTTGCTCGAGCGAAGCACAAATAAAACTGATTGAAACGCGGCCGTAACTGAGCCGAGAGGTTGTACATGTACAAACAATTAAGTACGTCACTGTCGAACTGTGGTTTACTTTTGTAGACCCTGTTATTTGTAAGCTAATCAGAATGTAATATGGGTAACTACGTTTTAGTGCTGTTGCCCTTAATGGCTATTTGTAAAGTGCTGACTTATTAGTACTTTCAAGATGAGTTTATTCAAAATACTAATTTTATATTGATAGAAAATTAAAATGCAATTACGTTGACACATTAACGTAAGTAAAAAACAAAGTAAAAACTTAAATTAAAAAAGAATCTTGTCTTAGCGAAAGTTTACAGCAGAATGTTGAAAAGGTAATTGTAAAAATAATAATAAAAAGTATTTCTTGAATCAAAGATACATCATTTAAATATGTTGGAAATCAGCTATGTCTAATTTTGAATTTGATTCCATACTTGTTAATTTACAACAATAGATTGTTATATCGAAAGTCAGCATTAGTTAGATCGTGTATATTCCCCATACATCGTTTTATGGTTACATGATGAATGCAAACATTGTGACATAGCTTTTCTCTACTCTTTTCCGAAATAGCTAGCTGTTTCGATTTATATTTTAAATTCAGATTTTAAGAAATCTTGTAAGACAACACCTTAATACCCTTTGATACGTTTTGAAGACAGTATTTGCGAGTTTGTTTAAAAAAATCCTATAAACCAATGTAAACTTAATTTCTCTAAATTTGATTGAGTAGCTTTTGGCATGAGTTAGGAGGAAACTTTTCTCATTATAAAATAAATAGCTTATTTTTAGACCAAAATCGGAATAATTTAAAACTTCGTATGTTAGGATAACTAATTAAAGTTCTATTGGGTCAGGTGGTGAATTTGGTGAATTAAACAAATCTGTATAGTTCATTCAAGCAATAGTTAAATTTATTTTTAAGCATTTTATGATGTTCGCATTTATTTGTGGCGTATATTTGATGTTGTTTTAGTGAAAATAGTAAAATGGTCTTGATACATTATAATACATATTATTATACATAATGTATAATTTATTTTGTTATGGTAATGTACTTTATAAGGCATTTTAATACACCATTCTATATTGGAGTTCGTACCACACACCGCAATATGGAATATTATGCAATATTGATATTTTACCATATCGTATTTTACATTCGTACACACTCCATTGACTGAGCAATATTTAATTGATTCGTATTTATTTACAAACAATATGTTATTCAAATATAATTTTAGAGAAGGTATAACAAACGTAAAAACTAAAACATACTTCTAAAAATTAGTCCGTGAATTAAACTTTCTCCACTATTCAACCTTCTATACCTGAAGTAAACAATAACAAATGACGGCAAAGATTTAATGTTATAGTGATAGGTATGATTGTGTAAAACTGTGGAACTATACAAATAGACTTGAGTGATAACAGAATACTTTTTGAAGTAACGAATTATCCATCAATTGCAAACTGTTACTATGTTAATATTTAACTCTAGCAATTATAAAATGGTTAATTATTTTAATGCTATAACTAAGTTCAGTGCATAATCACATTTCGTCTGAAGAATTTTTGATTGAATAGCTTAGAACTAAATAAACTAATTCAAAAGATTTAGTGATTTGACCAGCCTATAAATAATTAAGAGCCTGAATTGAAAGAACTTCAAATAAGTTTTATTAATTTTTTTGCACATAACTGTGGGACACAGAACTGTAAGTAAACATTTAGTGGTTTAGGAATATAATTACGTTGAGCGGCTATACTGGCAATTATATTGAATGAAGATGTTTACTGTATCCATTGAAATTCTACCAGTAAAATTGAAAAGATTATATCACTGTAATTTTGCAGTAGTGTGCAAATTTACATAGTTCTTTTGAATAGTTATATTTGAAAGAACTATGTTTATAAAATAAAATAAATAATATAAAGTATAAAAAATGTGCAAAACATTGAATTTCTCACTTCTAACTGAAAGTTACGTCAGCATAACACAAACTAATGTTTATGTTTACAGTTAGCAAGAAATTTGTCACTACGTTCTGAAATTGCAATTCCATTTTGTAAATGGTAAGGGGTGGGGTTGTTTGAAGCCAAAACAGAAGACTTTGTACTGTGCTTTGTTATACAAAGAAATGTTAACAAATGCTTTCCTTTCGAATTACTCGGTCAGTTGGATATTTGAAATAGGAACAATGTATGCAAATTAAACTATTTCAAGGAATAAATGTTAAAAGTCCTACGATTAGGATATTGTTTTGTATAACTGGTGTTTATATTTTTCATCTACGAACGATAATACACTACAGTTATTTAAACAAAAAAATACTAGCCACGGCCTTAGCTGATCCACTAACTAAATTTTGTATTATGAATATATTTTCTGAATTACATATTTGAAGATTGCAATCAACTTACTGTCATTTGAGCTACGACGTGAATTATCAGCTAAAATTGTACATACTGTAGCTATTTGTCAAGCATGTATAAAATGACAATAACTGATAGTAACTTCAAATTGAAGTAAACATTCAAATTAGTTTGCCATACTATGGAAAGTATCTGTTTTGCTGTCTTAAATATTTACTTTATGACGATTAGACTAATACAGAGGAATAGAAAAGCTTAGAAAATCCGATCGTCAGCAACTAGATTGGCACTGCGCAACTGTGAGGTTCCAACGGTAGTAAGCGACGCATGAGCTAAACTATTGTGCCACATCTAGAAAATGTTTTTGTTGACGAAGTAACTATTATTGAAGTAACTATTAGTATTGATAATAGTTTCATTGGAACAAAATTAATTAGTTATTTAAAACATTTATCACGTCATGTAAGATAATAATTAATAATTAAAAAATAGAACGATAGTATGAAATATTTATATAAAGTGGCTATACAGTATATATGCAGTTTAGTGGAACAATATAAAGTAGTGGATTAACCTCAACAACATTTTACCGCAATCGATAATACTCATACATTTAGAGTAGTTTCCATAAATATAAAGTGACGTACTCGCTGTATATAAATGAAGAGCAATAAAGATTTATGTACTAGTTACACGCTTGTAATAACAGCATTAACAGCTAATTTAGCAGCCCACAAACCATATGATTATGTATCCATTACTATTTTTTATGACTTCAGCGTGGCCCATGTATAAATCGATGCACTGTAATTCATAATATTAATGATATGAAGTCTCTTTTCACCATTTTGCAATTTTAATTTTGATATTTTTTTCATTCATAACAATTAAATATAAGCTGGTGTTTTGACTTATGTGTATTTGCGTGTGCCTATGAGATCCATTCGAGCTAAATGTCTTTAAATATATAAAAAGATGCGAGTTTAGTTCCCTCTTCTTAAAACAATACATTATAACTTGGCCACTTTAAAATCCGAATCCAAACAGCTATTCAGAAATCTAGGTTAACTATTCATAATAATGTAAAAAGAAGAAAAATTTTAAAAAATGTGAGAAATAAAGCAATAAATACAAATGCAAAATAAAGTATTCAGAAAAAACATGCAACGTTCGTAAACATTTAAAATATACTAGCAATGTTAAAATAAATCTTGAATTATTATAGTAACAGTCTTTATGAAAATAACTGATGCGAAGTTAAAAGAGGCAGTATTTTGAAAATGTGCTCTCCTGGAGAGATCAATAATTACTCGTAAAATCGGAAGTATATCAATTATCATGTTGTTATTGTATAACATAACTAACTTTGATATTGCCAATGAAATTTTGAAAACTTGGTACAGCCTTTCTTTCTGCGCACTTTTGATTTTAGAAAATTGTGAAATGGCAACAGCATTAGGCAGGAGGGCCGGATTTAATCGTTTTCCAAGAACGCTTGTTACTAGGCATACAAAATCTTGAGAATGTATCCTTTATTTTCTTGAATATTTTTATTGATTCCGGGAATAGTATTTCACTTTGGTTGAAATCGGCCGAGTAACGATAGTAAATGTATATATAGAATTATAATTGTACTGTTAATTATGATTCAATACTGTGGTAAGCACGAACTAACCATAAGCAGCATAATTTCTTTTTCCTACAGCTACTTAACAAAGTGCGTTTTGCACACTCACAGCACTTCGAAAACTAAACTATCCGTGTTCAGCGTCAAGTAATTATAACTCTTTGTTTTACTTTTCTTGCACGGAGTGCTTAAAAATTACTTTGCAACCTATAGGGTGTAAAGTAAATCAGATGATGTAGGCTGTTTTGAAAATTTGGATTGTTGCGCTTAAAGTTGTGCTGCTCTTGGTGGCACACATGTGAAATACAATACTATCTGGAATAAACCGAATTTTTGTGAACTAGATTATACTGTTAACTGTTAAACACGTTTTGTTTAGTAAAACAGATCTTTTTTAAAATTAAAATGCAGTTGTAGGAAAAACGATGTGTGTATTACGGTTGCAACGTTTCCTTAGTCACCGTCAAAAAACAGTTTTAACAGAATATTTGTACAAAATGGTGTTTTATATCGAAAGCGTAGATTTGCGAGTCATGCACCTCGAGCAGAAAATAAAGGAGACTCAGGACTGCGTTGTTGTCATATTGTGCTATGCCCAGTTAACTTAGTGCAAAGTTGTACAAGTTCCAGTAACTTCAATTATAGTTTAAAGTGTAAGATATAACGGCACTTTTTATTTTCAATTAATTGTCATTATAAAGGTTAGCATTTCATTGCATAAATACTTTATTCATATACATTTACGAAATATTATAAATCTATTGTTTACGACTGCAACTTTTTCGAATTTTATGTCCTAAGTGTCCGAACGCTTTAGCAAAATAAAACAAAAACTATTCAATGTAAACATCGGATTTCGGCGTAAGGAGATAAGTTAGGTTACATACGAGCGTTCAGCTTGCGTCCGCCGGGTGTTAAATATACTTTCCAGAGAACCTGTATTGTGCCTGGTTTTACCATCACGCCGATACCTTCTAAAGTTTACTGGATAACTGGTTAGTGTGAGTTATTGTGGTTTAAAATATAAAATACCGTTGAATAAATAATGTATTTAAAAAATAATTAATTATTTTGTATTTTGAAAGTTTTTACCTGAATATTTTACCACAACTCGGAAGATACAAACCTCATAAACAATCAAAAGCAATTTATTAAGTTTAAAACAATTAATGTTTGTATAATGTACTCTATGAGCATGGGGCACAGTGCATAGAACGTCAAGGAAAGACGAAGTTTTCGAGCTGATTACGTATAAACCAATAAACGATTCCTATATAATATATTGTACTAACATAAATATCTGAGAGAGAGAATGTGTTAGACCCGACATTACTTTCTCAATATAAATCTAGCTTAATAAACAATCTGTTTCGCCACCCCTTGTCAAGGCGCCTGCGACAAAATGCAATATAAATGATGAATACAAATTTTCAGGATTAGTTGGACCATCCCTCTTGGAACAAGAAGAAGAGGGGTTAAATTAAAACACGAAGGAAGTTTTAATTTTAGAATGAGAAATGTGAAGATGTAGAAATAATTGTGGGTTGTTAACTGGTAATGTTGTTTCACACAGAGGTAATGTAATAAGGAAAGTTTATTATGCATATTTTAAAACCATTTTCTTTATTAAGGAAAGTGTACACTCCAAAACGAATAACCTTTTTCTCAGAAATTATAAAAGCTGAATTTTACTTTTATAAAAATAAAGTTTGACGATGATGTAAGGCCTATTTTAAATGTTTAGTTAAGCCACGTGAGAAACATTAATGTTTGTAAGATTCGGTGATCAAGTTTGTGTTTAAATATTATACATAATGTTTAGAAGAGCCAATAAAAAGTCTTACAACTTCTATATCTCGTTTATGGTTGCTATTTAAGTACAATTTGACATACTTTTACTAAAACTAACAAAGCTGAAAGAGATTTGATGAGTTAAAGGTTCAAATTTTGAGTGAAAATCTAATAAAAAATTAAAGAAAAGGTTTATAATACTAGTAACGGCTGTATGTGTGACATAATTATGGTCAATTGTTATTTATATGTTATTTCAATATGGGAAAAGTATGTTACAAACATTTACAAAATACGTACCTATAACAATAATAAACAAAAGGAAATAAAATGACTGTATGAAAATAAGTAGTAGATGTGTGATTTAGGCTTGTACGACAAGGAGTCCGTACCACAAGTCAATCAGAAAATAATATTAATAATATGTATCGTCACGTCATAATCTCAATGTAACTATGACTCGACTGAAGGGACCAGCTAAAGATGTGACGGTTTCCAAGGACTGTAAT
>JAGFPH010000021.1:1104941-1134977 GCA_018207615.1 Philaenus spumarius
GACACAACTAATAATGCATGCAAGTTTGATTAGACTGAAAGTATTAGGACATAGAGAATAGTTATAGTAAGTATTATTTGATCTTAAACTGTAGCACGATTAATATGCAAAGTTAATATTCCGTAAACTAAACGACACAACTAATAATGCATGCAAGTTTGATTAGACTGAAAGTATTAGGACATAGAGAATAGTTATAGTCTAAAACTGTAGCACGATTAATATGTCAACTTAATATTCCGTAAACTAAACGACACAACTATTAATGCATGCAAGTTTGATTATACTGTAAGGATTAGGTCATACAGAACAGTTATAGGAAATTTATTTGATTAAAAACTGTTGCGCGATTCTTTAACGCAATGGAAAAACGTTTTAACATTCCTAATACAAGGTTATACCATGTAAACTGAACGGAGACACCAACTAATGCTGAATGCAAGTTTGATTAGAGTGTACGGATTAGGACATACATATTAGATATAGTAAATATTATTTCAACACTGCAAGTAATACCAAACGGGAAACAGATTTTGTACAAATTGTATATTTATACCATAAATGACTAAAACATAAAATTTAATAATACAAACTTTAAGTTGTGTCATTCATATATGTTCGATCTAACTGACCCGTTGGCCTGACATGCTCACATTCGTCAATTTGTTTTATAAAAGTCTTTTATTCCACATGACATTAAACAAAGTTTATATTACACGTCAGTCAAACGCTTTTAAAATAACAAATTGTGTGCACACTACGCTTTTCTGCCCCTAGTATTAAATTGGTTTAAAAGGCATTTAATTTGGTTGTTGTCAGTACTTTATTGCGCGTCCATGTTTTGGTTGAGGCCAGAGTAAAAATAGATTATCGAATGAACAGGTAGGGCTGCACTTGGGTTAATGAGTTTCAAAAACAATTTGTGTTTGTAATAGCAAGAGAACGGTACATTCGACTAATTAAACTGGTGCCAGAGTAACAGATGTTGCTGATTGATGATTGGTCATAATCGTATGCAAATATCATGCGTCAAAACGTAATACTGTACATATAAATAAACATAATTACAAGTCATTAATTTTATATTTTTAAAGTAAGATCTAACAGTATTTAATAAGATTTTCATAACCAATAATTATGTTACTTTACTCTATTGTTTTATTTGTCTGACAATAAAATATATAAATATTAGAAATTATGCTTTAATCGACATCTGTAAATCGTGACCTCTGTACGAAATAAAAAAAAACATTCACGTTTTGATTCTGTCATTTGGTTATGAATTTTAAGACGCCTTAACATATAATTGAATATTTTGTTTCTCAACTTTCACAATTTGTAATATTTTACATACAAAACGTCTATAGTCTATAATGGCACAAAGGTATGATATGGAAGAGCGGCGGTAGCTCAGTTGGTAGGCTGGTTTCAATACATTATGGTCCACTCATCGAAGTTTTAAATTTGCTAACTGACATGAACGTTCCGCACTATATAAGTTCTATCACTGATTCAAGACCTAGTCGATTGGAAACGCAATGCAATTTTTGTGACAGCTTTGAGGAGCTATATTGAAGTAGTTTAAATTTATACACAATATAATGAGTAGCTCTTAAAGTAACTTTTAAAGCAGCTAATATGAATAGTTCAACCCCAAGGTCGATTATTTAAAGCTTCTATAATCAATGTTAAGTTCTGTAAAACAAATTGAGAACGTTAAGGAGCAAAATAGGGACGCAATGATAGAATACCATTACACTCTTGACTGCTCACTTAACCATTATTTATGGAGTTTTTCGAACTGTAAAGAAACTTAATCTGTCAAAAACACAGTGATTTTATTATAACTTTAATTATTTTATAATCGTGTAAACACAATTTTGTCGCATATGCTCTGAAAAAATAGTTACAGAGCTAACCAAATCTTTTAATAACCATAAGTATTTGCACATTACCAGGAATTTAAAATAATGTATGAAAATTGCCAAAGCATTATGAGGTTTAATAATGAGTATTTATAAAATGTAACCAAGTTGTCGAGAAATTATTTTTGAAGGCTACATGTTTGCATAAACAGTATCAATAAATATTCTACTTAACTATTTTGAAAAAAAAACAAAATAGGAGACAATAAGGCGAGAGAGAGTGAGGGGGGGAGAGAGAGAGAGAGAGAGGGGGGGGGGGGAGGGAGACAACTGCTGACTGCCAGTGTTACTACATGGGTTATTTACTGTAGAATTTACAGAAGAGATTTAATAATTTGAATGTTAAATATAAAATCAGTATTGTGCCAAACTAAATACCTTAATGTTACTGCGTAATGAACATGCAAATAAGGGTTTGAAATAAAATCTAAAACTACTCCAGTTTCTCACTTCGTTGTTAAAATAACGTTGGGATGTAAATAAACGAAAAGGCGCGCGAAACGATCAAATTAGCCAAGAATTTAGTATGAAAATCAGCCGAGGAGCTGAGATACTTTCCTTTAATGTTCTCTCTAGAAATGCAATTTTCTCAACCGAGTCTCACTCCAATTGTTTTTTAAACCGACTGTCTACTATTATCTCTCACCTCTAGATTAAAATTTAATTTAATTTGAATATAAAACTGTTTGTTAAACGTGCCAAGCGGAATTCTTCAAGATTTGTAATCGCTCTGAATGCAAGAAGTTGTTTCTTTATTCTAGATAAACAATCTTTTGGATTCATTTGTATTATACAATTTACTTAATACTCATCATTAGTTAAAGATACCATTCCTAGTATTTATTTTACATTTAAAGTGCGTAAGATTGCACTTATACTGCGAGACGCGCAGAAGAGAGGAAGACAGTACAGGAAGGTAGTACAAGATCAATAATTAGTCACGATTACATGGAGTATCATGATGTATGCACATATAAAGGCTATTTACATAGTAGTTAAAGTCTATATCATAACTTATAAACGTGACGACTTATAGTCAAATCATGTGCGTTTTAATAAAGGTTATATTATTTACAAATACAATTTAAATAAAAAATGTCAAACCTTTAGTACAGCATTATCAGGCGCCAATCTTTGGGTCCAACTTGGATATTTGATAGGGCTCATTTTTTTACTATACAAATTTCTGGCCATGAAAAATATGTCTCTAGGGATAGCCACAATTCAGTTTCTATTTTCGTTAGTACAAATAAATATTGATTGATGGGGTTGTTCCTTTATTAAATCATACTAGCTGGCCCGGTGATAATATTTCGCACAGTATCGTGATCAAACATCGATTAGTAATACAATAATGTGGAATTAAGTAAATGCAAGTATTTATTAATGAAAGATATTTTATTTTGAAGACAAGTAATAAATATCAGTCTTATTGTAAAAAGTCGATATATATATATGTATACAATAATGAAAGGTGCCAAATAATAACAATCTGTTTAACTAACATGATTGCTGTTAGATTGTTTACGTTCTATATGCAGGTGTAATCTATCGCGCAAATCAATCAAATTAAATCAACGTAAACCGTTTTAAACTGTTATTTATAAACCAACGTAAATAAATAAAAGTAATTAACTAAAATTAAATCAGGTAAGTACTCCTAACTTCAATAACATGAATTATATGGTCTTTCATATGGAAGTTCTTCAATCAACGTTTTTAAAAAAACATTAATTTTGAGGTAGTTGTATATTTTTCGTCAACAGCGGGGAACATAAGCTTAAAAATTAGTATGTTTGAATCATTCATTTTGACGACAAATTAAGGGAGACATGTTTACCATAAATATTTATAAAAATAAAAAAATAAATAAAACACCTTTGATAAACAATACATAAGGATAGATTTTTATCATGGGCTTTCAGTCTAGAAGTAATTAGCCTAGACCAGATCTTAATTAGCCTAGCTGGTTTCTATTTAAAAAAAATACACTATCACTCTTTGCACATTTACGAATTGCAGATATTATTGAATATACAAATCATTTTGACTCTAAATATTATATTGCAATTCATATAGCACTGCAAAATTCGTAAACAATACACTACTTTAAATGAAGGGATTTGTGTTTCCAAATTTGACTCTTATTATTATTACAATAATGTGGGTTAGTTCTTACCTCGTCTTTCCCTTTAACGACGCACATCTTGACAGCCTCGTCCGGAGAATACCATTGTAGTCTCTGAAACAAAATAAAGTCATTATAAAAACACCTTTCTTCGACTAATAACTAAAACTTATATATTTGTTTGTTAAACATACAGAAACAGTATTTGGCGTAAAAAAAACACAACAATATTGGTTAAATTCTCTTAGTAAAAAGAAATTAAACTGTTATAATATATTCAGAATATATGTTAATTACTTTCGACAAATATAATATAAATAATGAATTGAATTATTCCAGTAGTAATATTTAATATTTTTGTATGTGTAGAATATTCAAATTATATAACTTAATGATGGGTAATAGTTTTTTTACTCTCGTTGTTAAATTGTTTAGTAACACTTTAAATGTAGGGAGAAGTATAAAATATTTTTGTTTTCTTATTGATGTTATTTAAAGTGATTACTTTTACGTAATTTTAATGCCGCATGGAATTTATAAACTTAACTTGTTACTAAATTCGGAATGATATATCACAAGCAAATTGTAAAAACAGTTTTATTATTAAAAGTTTTTTTTTTAAAGCTAAGTTAAGCTTTTACAATTTGCTTGCAAAATATAATGTATAGGCCTGTTATAATACATTTTTAGATCATATTATATGATACATTTACATACATGATACATTGGTAAGGCATGTTTGTTAACGTTCTAATTTCACGGAAAAATTGAAAATGTTTTAAAATTTGAACAATATTAAACCTCAACTAGCCCACTCTATAATACTGCCTACGCAAGGATTATTTTGTTGATGACCCGAATTAATGTAGTAGCATAACGTAGTGGCATACCTTAAGTTTGTATTTATTTAATAATAAGGTATAGAAATGTGGAAAGCAAAATATGGTGGCATTAGTGGTCATATAGTCCGTAAATGCGTATATAAGTTCAATAGTCTCAAGACTGTGAAAGTAAAAATAACCTGGAGTGGATTTAGGTTTTTAAGATTGGAAATAATTTGGAATAGATTTTACGTTTTACAAGCATTGATTGGACAAATTAACATATTTATAATACCTATAGGCCTACATCCTATAGGGCTACTAATGATGAACTGTAACGAAATAAAGTTTATATCGTTGTTTATTGTTTTCTATTATATTTAATTTTCAAATTATTAACTGTTTGTATTTACTTATTAACAATTAAATCTACACAGTTCAATAAATCTATTCAAATGTATTTGTGTTTCTCTATAGAACGAACTGCCTTTGCCATAAACTCAATAAATAAAAACTTTAAAACTTTTACTTTAAACAGATATAACTACAGTAATTACAATTATCGTAGTTTTTTACTCTGATTTAGGTCACTTCGTCCCGAAGAAAGGAGTCTTTACTTTTTCACTTATAAACTGCGTAGCCTTCGTCTGGCGTTTGCAATTCAAATCCGCCATCTTGCTTATTCATCTTCAAGACGAAGTCTTTTCAATTGCAAATTGATCTAGCCGTCATCAACCCTTCTAACAATGTCCTGTTTATGCAGTGACGTTGCAAATTGTTTCTTCCGCCATTTTTCTCCAACAACGTAAAATTACCGCGAAAGGTTGAATATATTTTGTAAATCTGCTTCATTATTCCTCGAGGTCGGCCATAAATATCATACTTTCAAAATACACAATAAAGGTCTTTTCCATATTTATAAAGACAATATAAAGTCACTTTGCGAAAGCCTGGACGTATTCAGATGCGTGTACAGAGACAAAGGACGAATCTTTCAGGCCTTTTCTTAAACTGTTTTTGAAGATCTGTTGATATAATGAACATGATAACCGATTCAGGGAATATACACATCTTAGTATCAAGACAGAAAATTGTTGAATAAAATAGAGACAAAACATTTGTATTAATAATGTTTAATAAATGATTTAGTTTGTCTCGTTCGATGTAATAACAAACAGATATGAATTACATACGGGTTTAGCTATTAACACTGTTTTAAATAATTATGTATCAAATAAATGTTATAAGCAAATGCAATATTATTGCAGCTTTTATTTATAACTACACAACCTACGTTACATAAAATATTGTTTATAATTGCAAAATATACGAAAAACTATGAATAAAATGAGATAAACATTAATTTAATAACAAAACGAAAAGAAGTTAAGGCGTTAGGCTATGCAAAGTATCCGACAAATTGTACGCATTTTGCCTATACTTCATTAGTAAGGCGGCCTATTTTAGATTTATTCAAATCTATACTCTATTATATAGAAGAGAAAATCAGTATGTCGTACTTCGCTCAAACTTATAAAAAATTATTGATCCGAAGTCCAATCAGGTTTTCCTAAAAAATTTTAGTGACCTATTATTAGGCTGGTTTGTTCAATACTTCTCAAAGGTGAACACGTGATGTTTACAAAATTTAGACAAAATATTTGACAATTTACTATAATTTTCTGGGACAACCTATTTTCTTTAGTGAACAACATGTTTTGAAAGCTAATTAGATCAAAAATTTTAATTAAATAGGTTGAGTACTTCTAGAGTTACAACTATTTTTGTATTATCCAAAAGTTATAGTTACAGATGTTTCAACATAATTTATTAAATTACTGTAACAAAATATATTTCGGGAGCGACAAAGTTGGTACAGAACTATTTTTATAGGAATATTTATGAAATAGGTATTATAAACTTTTTTTTTAAATATAACTGCTTATAAACTACAGCCGTTAGACACAAGCGGCCGCTGACTTTTTCATAGAACATTAATTATTCTCTAGAATGTATCTGTTTAGTTAACATTAACTTTTTATCCGTATATGACATTTGATTGCCTATTTCGTTAGGTGTATTGATTGCACTGTTTTAAGAGTTGGTCGCAACAAAACTGAGCGAAAGAAAGTACGAGGCAGTGTAAACAAGTGGAAAGGGAAAGCTGCGGGATACTTTACAAGTTTAGTAATACGTAGCGAAGATCGAGTTACTATTTTAAAAGAAGAGTTGTTTGTATTTCTAAAAGTAAAAATAAAAATGAACACTATTCTCACAAAAATACGTTTATTAGCCAAACGCGTTTCAACACAAAGTCGTTAGCTTCAGTAGGACATGAGCTACAACTAAATTATAAATGTGTTCATTTTTATTTTTACTTTTAGAAATAATATTTCTCACGACTCAAGCTCGATTATATTAAATTTATTAATTGATTGTATGTTTTCTATTACGATGTTAACGAAACTTTTACTGGTGTTTAAGAATTGCCTTCCGAGAAACACTGGCTAAGCTTTTTCAAAGTGAGACTGAGGAGTGAATGTAAAAGTAAATCATGTTCGTGAAAACCCCGTCATTTAAGTTCATATTATTCACCTGCTGACCAAACGGGCAAAGAAAGCGGGTGCTTACCAAACAGTAAGCGAAAATACTTACAAAAAAGTTAGCGAGAGCATAATATGTCTGTATGTTACAGCTTTCTAACAAAATCATCAGTAACGCCAACTGAATGCATTAAGGGGAACAAAATAATTGTCAGAAGTTAAGTTGATCTCATTTTCTTTGTTTATACAAGGTAGGTAGGGTTATTCATTTTATTTATTTTTTGTTGAAGTCAAAACTGCTTATCCGATTTAGTTAGAATTTTTTCACTGGTTTGTTAGATCTTGGAATTGAAAAATGTTCAACACGTTAACAATGAAAAATTTAGAAATTCAACCTGAAATAACAACATCTTTGTGCATAAGATTAGGACCTCTAGAGAGATTTTACCACAATCGAAGTATTAAATAAATGAATGATGTGAACCATGTTTCCATACAACATAAGCTCCGTAACCGATAAATTAAGAGACACTTAATGTAGTTAGGATGTAACCCATTACGGTTGTGATATAATAATGTAGGCTCCACTTTCCTTTTAGCAAATTGTTTCATCAACATTATCATCATAGAACTGAGAGGAGCGTCTTATTGATATATTTGTCACGGGGCCATCTGCCATAGGAAGGTGTGATTTGTCACGTCTCGGAACCACAGAGCGTAATAACTAAAATGCGTATTTTTAACACGTAATTAGTTAGTTAAATATAAACAGAAAATTTGTGATTTTACAAAATGTTATGATTGTTAGTAAGTTGAATTTCTAATAAATTGCTCCAGTTACAATTAATTGCAATCTTTAGCCTATATCTTATATGATCCAATACCCATGAGTCCTATTTCCCATTAAAATAAAAACGTCAATAATTAAGTAACGTAAAAATACTGATGGTTGTGTCGTAAACAAACAGAAATACAACACAAAATGTACTTTTAAATTATTAGTCAAGTGTGTTTATAGTCAAAGAGTTCAGTTTTATTTTTTTAAATAGTAAACTTAATGAGGGTTTAAAACAAAATACATTTGTTTACAACTGATAAGTTCTCTTTTTTAAATATAGTTTACTTTTTAAATTACCATAATATTATAATTTTTATTTGACTATAAAATTATATTTTAATATATGTGTTTCGCTCCCGTGCTATTCCGTTCGCATAATTATTTAAAGGGGCCTTTATTATTACACGGATGAATATTAGATACTCTAACAGTACTTTTTTATCAAAGTTTATTTCTCTCAATACTCTGGTCTAGGAATAACCTTGATCAATCAATTATTAAACACCAAAACAATATTTTTTCTTTAAGATGTTGATGAAATCATTACTAAGAGCTAAAAATATTATATTTGTTCTTTTATTTTTATGATAATTACAATCAAAGCAGTATTTTACAGTATACAAGTTGCATTATTCTTTACAGTTTTATTTAAAAGATTTGGCTTTTTAATGTTTATTTATCTACTTTCATTGATAAATTTTTTAATAAATTTTGTGTAGTTGATGGGTTTCTTGAGTCTATTGTGTATTATTTGTCAAAGACACAACTTTTAAAACAAAACACGCTGGAAAACTGCCTTACACAATTAGTTGTGAAGATTATTCGTAGCATTTTTCAGATGTCAGAAAATACATTTTGCAAAATATTCAATAAATTCTTTCCAACGGCATCAAAATAATTAAAATCAGTCCAGTATTAGTATAAAAATAATAGGTATTAAAGAAAAAACCCTTAATACTTTTTATATTAAAACGATCGTTTTTTGATAATAATAAGTAGCATAGTAATAATTAAAACATAAAACCTTTATTGGCATAAATATCATATTTATTGAAAATATATGTTTAACTGAGCATAAAAGCAGTGAATTTTTTTCGATAATAAGTTACGCACAGAAGCTTGCGGACGAATCTTTGTTTGTAGAAACAAATTTAGAAAGTAGTTTTTCTGGAAGAGTTTCTTCATTTTCCTTTTGCTTTAAAGTATTTTCAATTCATCTTCGAAATTACAAAGTCCCTTTTACCTTGGGGCAAAAGGCGGCTTGTAAATTTAAAAAAAAAAAATAAAAGAAAAGAATTTACTTGCGTTGGTTTTATTTCGGAGGA
The DNA here is from genome assembly GCA_018207615.1 of Philaenus spumarius. Classification (NCBI taxonomy): domain Eukaryota; kingdom Metazoa; phylum Arthropoda; class Insecta; order Hemiptera; family Aphrophoridae; genus Philaenus; species Philaenus spumarius. Next base: position 1,114,522 of record JAGFPH010000021.1, read on the forward strand.
AGTGTTTTATCGGTTGAAGAGAGCGAAGTGCATAGAGGCAAGTAACGTTATAAATAGGTTCAATTAATTCATGAACCCGTAGTAGTCAGATAGAGACTAGAGTGAATACTTTTAGAGTGGAGAGAGCGAGACGCGGTCATTACTCACGGTACAACTCTCAATACCCTTTCTCTCTGTGAGTTAAGCAGCGAAGAGAAAAGTACAGTTTACACCACATATTTTAACGTTCATTAATTTCCGGATGAGTGGCAATATAAGACAGTAAAATATTTGACAGGCGATAAAAAAAAGTGCATAATTGTCTTCACACTAAAGTAAGATTTCATATAATTACATTCCATACAATCTTTCCAGACAGCATATATTAAATTTTCTACCACCCTCGGCTTTTTAAAACTTATTACTTCCCTTATCACTTACACTATACTATTTACCATTATTTAAGAATTACTTTTGTAAATAAAATAGTAATGTTAACTTTTAAATAATTTTTAGCTTAACTTATTATTTAAATTATAATTATGTAATAGATAATATTTTATTTGAAGTAGTACTGTATGTTTTTAATCGGGTTTCTCTCTTAGGCTGTCTTAATTGGAGAACACTGAATGAATCCTTGATTGTACTAAAGTATAATGTCCGTTGGTGTTAATACTAGGCGAGTTTGAAATTTTAAGAATAAATACGGGAATCATTTACATTTAAAATATATTTGGTGTAGTCGCGGATTGCAATGGTGTACATTGTAGAGCACTGTCTTGTAGAAAGTACATTTTATGAACGTTAGCTGTTTGTACTCGAACTCCGAAGAAAATATTTCAATAAAATTTCCCAATAATGAAATATAGTTTCATTATTTTCAAGAAAAACAACTTCGGTAATATCTTCTAACATCCATCGCTTCAGGAAGCCGCTTCCAAAGTACCAAAACATGATTTTATAGCCATCATAGATTCATAATGGTTGATAAATTTCGTTTAGAATAATAGTAGGCCTACGTGAAATTGTGTCTATTGAGTAGAGTGTATTGGGTTAACCTATTTACAGAATTTTATAAAATATGTACTGCACGTACACTTTGAACGACAGTTTATTGTTAACAAAGTTTGACATTTCAATCTTTAATTTTTTGGCGTACAAATATTCTTTAAATTAGTAATTGTGAACAATTTTGTCCACCGTTAATCGTCCTTTCTGTTCAGATTCCTTTTTTCGGATAATTACAGATACATGCTTTGTTATAACTCACGTGATGGTTAATCTGTTGTTAAAATTTGCATTACTTTAGTTAACAGCTGATTTACTTGAAGTTTTCAATGCAGATATTGATTTTTAAGGTTAACAACCTTTAAAAGAAACCAAACACTTGTATAACCATTCCTTTGTTCGTCTGTCACCGTCGATTTTATCCGGAACGGATTAAGTATCTCAATGAAATTGGAAAATAATTATAAACCGTATCAATCCATGGGCATATATTCCAAAAATATTACTAACAGTTGTGGAGGCTCAAAGGTTGGTTAATTAAATATTCCCGAAAATGTTGCTCAAACATTCACCCCCCCCCTCTCCTATTTTCGAAAGCGATTCTGTCAAAAATCCGAAAACACGACCAGAATTCATATTTGAGGTTATACAGATAAAATACACAAAATATTTGTTTGAAAAAGTTATGAATAATATGTTTTTCCTTTCTAACAGTATGATTGGGACCCGTCATTTCCTTTCACTGATCATCACTAGCAATTTATTATTCCTGCCATGGTTATGATTATTAATTAGATGGTTAGTCAGTATGTAGAGTATGACAAGTTCATACACATATAAAGTGAATTATACTTTTCGAAATAATGAAGAAGAAATAATACCATAGAGAACAAACTGCGATTTACCATTTAAATTTTTAGTTAGATACAATCGTTCTTTTAGAACCGAAACTCCCACTAAATCGGTTTATGATTAAATTGGTTAATATTATCTAAAAGAAATGATACTATAAATGAGTTAAAACACGAATAATCAGTATTATTTATTTTCAAATCAGTTATAGCTATTAATTAATAAAGAATACGCTACACATTTTATAGTATTATAGAGGTTAGGTTAAAGTAAATGTATTTCTTCTTTTTTGAATTGATATTTTTCAATTTTTCAAGTGAAGTTTTCACTATGTACATCATCATTTTGTATATTATATTACTCTTAATATTTTTTTAATAATAAAAGTTATTATAAATGAGATCTTAAAGTATGCAGTACTTTTCAATTTATTTGTCACTATACATACAAATACAACCATTTTATAACCAAACTATATTTAATCTTTGGTTTGACAAATGTGTTTAAACTTTTTCAGAGTACATAATTACTCGTACAATTACAGCACCTTTTACATTAGCAACAATTCATTGTAACTAATTATACAGTTTTTGTTTGCGCCGTAGTCAAATTAGTTCCCCTTCGCTATAATGCGCCTAGTGTTGTGTATAACTGAGCCTAACGAGACCGGGTGTGTGACGTGTTTTTATACGAGTAACGCTATTAGGTGATATTACACCAGCTTAAAACAATACAACAGTTTAGTATCACAACTGCAGGCTGACTATGACGTATGGAATATGTGACGTCATTAGTCAGCTGTTCATATTCCCGTTTATATAACGCAGGTGTGCTAATCCCGACCGTCTTCATCATTTCATAGAGTAAACTATGGGACACACCCTGATGTTAATGTGGTAGCAGATTAGGAGTCACAAGATTTATAACATGAAATAAACGTTTCGTTTAATAAAGCCAATGCACTTGTGATATTATTTGTTTAGTTAAATAATGTATAAAAAGTATTCAGTTGCACCTTCTCCTCATTGAGTATTAAATAAAATAAAATATAATCACCCTAAAACGCTTAAAAATTCAAATATAGTCTTATAATGGATGGACATTTAAATGAGCAAACGAAAGCGGATGTTACTGTACTACAATGATTAATAAATCTCTTTGGCATGATCAATTAATAAAAAGCTACATTTAATAATAATAAAAAGTAAATTTAGTATCCATTTAAGTTTCAACGTTAATTTAAGTCACCTCTAGCAGTAAACGTGTTTCGTACTGACGATTTGGTATTAGTATAAATGTGTAGCCTACGTAATGCTCATTCAAAACGAAACAGTAATAGTAAGTGTGTCGAACTTTAGAACTTCGAAACAGTAATAAACTTCACTTTTTGTAGGTATTTATTTATCGGACTAGCTGCGTGAATAAGGTTTATTGTGTTAGATTGTAATTTACTTACCAAACATAGTTTTTTCTAAATTTATTATATTATAATAAAAAGTAACTATACTGTATATAAGTGTAATTGTTATAATAACAAATATGTTTTTGACATTGTTATCCACGTTTAATGAATTTTCTACCTCTTTTAGATATATTTTCTGACAGATATATTTAAAATTCGCGTAAACTTAAAACTGAACACATGATAAACATAAATTTAAATAAAATAAAAAATATCGTATTTAAATTTATATATAAATTAATATTTTCTCGGTTTTGTATACATTAAACAAATTATAAATTTTGAAAAATAGGCCACACATCAGGGATTGAAAATGAAAATTTGATTACAAAAAATGTATAATAAAACATTGTAAACCACTTACAAATATTGAAAGCAAGAACAGTTTACAATAACAATTTAAACTTAAACTAGGTCAAATGATAATTGCATTTAGCAAATTGCGAGAAAACAGAATCGTTAATAAGAGTTCGCCATTGCGGGTTGAGCAAGATGCACGATATAACAATTTGCTAAATGTAGCAGAAGTAACAAGCTAAGGTTATCTGGATAAGATGCAGCGATACCATTACATGTCTGCCATACTGTACTGGTGAACAGTTGGACTAGATTAACTTTTATGTAGTTTATAAAAACAGAAGGTAGATAGCGTTGCTATCATGCAACGCCCACTGCATTAACCTGCTTAGTTGATTTACTTTATTTCCGTCGGAAGGGTCACCAGTGTTTTCAAATAATTAGTTTACCCATTTAGAGCTCAACATAAAATAGGAAATTGCATAGTATTATGACGTGTGTATTTGTAATTTAATGATTTTCTATAAATGTTATTTTGATTAAATAAATATAGTTCTCATGAAATAATAACCTTTAAAAGCCAGGGGAGGAAGGAATTATATATACAGTTGGTTAAGAAAAATAGTAAATACATTATTTTCGTGGAGAGGTGCAAGTTGAGACCATCGAGGGAGAGAGGGGGAAGGAGAGAGAGCGAGAGAGACGGAAAATAGAAGATATAGAGAATGAGAGAGGAAATGGCTTCAAACTTTGGTCTCCCAAAATTCAAAGAAAATATTTTAAAGTTCTGATTATTGGAATAATATGTACCTAAAGCATGTTAGCATGCTTTATAAATAATCAAAAATTCAGCTTGATAACTGTATACGTCCTCGAGATATTTGACTGTGATAGTTACATACAAACGAGTGGTCATATAAAGGTTTCATTTAAACTTTTAAATGAAATTAACCTTTATAATATCGATTTAACATATTATAAATGTTAGTTTTATAACATTTATTGAGTCCAGTCAACCATAGTAGTTACGGCATTTAAACTATTTCGGCAAGATTCAATGAAAGTTGTATAATTTACTTGTGTATTGAAAAAGTAGATCATTCATATAATTTAATAGTGCAGACCAATAAAATAAGTATTTAAACAAATACATAAACCAAATAAACAATTACTATTTCATTCTTCAGTTACAAATAACAGAATAAAATTCTAACTTGTTTTGCGATAATGTCGAAACAACTAATAAATATTAAAGTTTGCATGCTATTGAGTTCCAAGAATGCATTTATTTAAAACAATTCCTAGGCGTGGCTATGGAGACCCTTACGACGTGACGAAACTACGTAGAAAATAAATTGACCAAGTTCCCCGACGTTAAAGTAGGTTGGAAGGAGTAGTCACGAATCAAAACGATTAACAATGGAAGCTTGATGATGTAATGGAGGGAATTCAATGCCAGCGCTTGCACGGTAAAGTATTAATAAAACGTGCTAGACACAGTGATGTCACAAAGTGCTTCTCGTGGGACAAATACTCATTTGTTAAAGTAGTTATCTGATTCAAAACATTCGCTATACTTATCTTTGGGCTTGTTGTTATATGAATGGCTATCTACTAGAGACAAATGTTCTCCAGACAATACAGACTTATTTAATGTTATTGTATATTACGTATAAGATAAATGTGTATATATATAAGCTATTATTTACACTATATAGCTTGAAAAGTTGAACGAAATTGAAAGCCTTGTCAGAGTCCTGACTGCGTAACGACCTCTAAAAAATCACAATATGTTGAAAACCGCATAGTAGGTTTCAATACTTTGTTATACCCGAAAATAAAAGGTAGCCTAAATAAATAACACATTTAAACGGACTATGAATATTTTAAAAAGTTTAGACTAGTTAAGTGACCTTAGAAGTGTCATTTAATTACAGTGTTAGGAAAAAAGAACTATGCCATAGCTAGGTTGTCAACGTTTTTAGAAATCGATCGAAGGAAGGAAGAATTAAGGAGACAAGGGGTAAAAAGAAAACATTCCTCTCCTTCGATTTTTCAATTAAAAAATGTCATTTATTTTTAAAGTTTAGACCTATATTATTGGTCCTATAGCGTCCGTTATTCTACTGAAACGCTGAATTTAATTTTTGATTCGTTTATGTAAATTGTTATTTTCAATCACGCTACATCTATTTTTGTTCAAATTGTGTTTGGTCTTTAACCATCTGATCTTAACCGATCAGAACTGCTATCCCTGCTTTTATTTCAAAAAGGTTAATTGTGTTTTATTCTACTATTGATATTAGTTTTTTACTTCTCATACTATATAATCATTTCTGTCTACATATATTATTTCTATACACCAAAATGCACCTCCCTGTGTCACATAGAGATACACCTCGAAGATCATTTATTTATTTATACTTGTTCCAAAGTTAAGGAGGTGGGACCTTTCGGAAACCTGGTATGTGATATGATAAATATGTTCTAAGTAGGAAATATTGTAGTGTATTTGTAATGTACCTGTGTAACTTAAGAAAATAAATAATAAATACAAAATATTATTTAGGCATTAGAGGGCCAACGAAAGACACATTTTATTTCAAATTGTCAATAATTGTACGATTTAGGAAATATAATAGGAACAAGGTGGATCTGTAGTTATTATTATCATACAGATCTAAACTAAGGACGATCTGAGTATTAATGAAACCTGTTCTTCATATATACCTACATACACCTACATTACACTAAAGTAAATTCCTTCATTATATATATAACACAGAGTAAGGTTGTTAGTAAACATATCAATAATTAACTGTCTTTGAACATGTCAGTATTCCACATATTTATATTTCGATTTAGAGGCCTAAACATTTTCAAACTGTGTGTATGAAATCAAATTAGCAATTCTACCTACTTACTTGTTTTCAATACAACTTGTTTGAGCAAGTTAAAGTTTTCTTTAAACGTTTTAATCAGAGGCGCGAGGAGCGTATTATTGTTGTTTTTTTTTAATTAAACAACTATGTATTATAAAACATAAGACATTAGATGTACAGAGGCGAAACTATTTTAAAGATCTCAAACCATTTGCGTTTTCAAGAATCACCATCGCAGGAAGAAAGTATTTATACTTTGCTAAATTATATAAAAATATGTAAGTTAGAGGGATTGAAGTCAACGAACGGTATATAACGACGTATATTTCTTGGGCATACACAATGAGAAGGGTCGCACTAGCGTCGCGGCGCCTAGTACGGCCGACATGGTAGCATGGCAACCGAAATGCGGAATGTCTAGGCTGTTAAATATATAACTTTATTTCTTATTGCGATCAAGTTTTCTTATAAGATTTTAACTAGTTTATAACAACAAGAAAGGCGAAGTTTAAAACAGTTTTGTTTGCAATCGAGGTAAAGTTAATAACATAGAATTTAGTACAATGAAAATGTGTAAATTCGGCAGATAAATATTACACTCTTTTTTATGTATACTGGGCCAAATTAATGTAATGTATATTATACTAGTATTCTATGTCGGTATTCGCATAAATATTTAAAATGTCGTAATGTCTTCGACGGATATTTTTCCGTTTAATCAGAAAGTAGGATATGTTTTTCGTCTGGGGTGTTCCAAATTCATATAATTGGCAATGAAATTTTTGTGTATAATCTTTGACATATTGGGGTTTAGGTTATTTCAAATGCAATTCGAAAGTAAAAATGGTGTCAACAAGGTAACATTTTACTTTAATATTATTTGTAACTAATAACAATATTTTTTGTTTGTGTAACTAATTATCATTTTACTCAGAGCACTAAACATAGATTATTACATGGTTATCTAAAACAACGAATACAAAAAGGGACGCCTATACGTACAAGATTTACGTTGAACATATTTCAACAAATAATCAATATTACACCATTTATGTAAGAATTAATTATACAAGAAGGAAAATATATTGTATTTATTTCTATCAGACCAAAAGAGATTTCATCGTAATCATGTGTAATGACTGTCTACCCAGGTGTAGAGAAAAACTTTAAAATAATAAACAACCTTTAATAGTTTCAAAGTAAAGCAAAGTTGTAGTTGTGTAGGAAACAGGAAGAGAATATAAAGAAAATAAACTGTTTAACTTTGCTGACGACGACAAGACACAGTAAGCAATTAAAATGATTAACAAAGGCAGGTAGATGACGTAATCGTGGGGATTCATAGTCAGAACTTGTGCAAGATAAAGAATAAATAAAACAAGTGTTACTCGTTCTATTTCTAAAAAGAAAAACTGAGTAGTTTAAATGCAAAATAAAATGGCAATACTTTCTTATAGAAAACTTAAAAATTAAAAGATGGATTGTGACATAAACAATTGGTGCATCAGGATTTACATGGGAGTGAATACAAACGATTCGTGTACCCATTATATAGAGGTTTCATTTTCAAATAGCTAATAACCTACTTATACTAGCAAACTGCAACCCTATGTCGAGTTGTAAATAAGGTCAATCGAATTTTTCTGAGGATAATGCCGCAAATCAGACCTTAAATGTTTGATGACTGTCATTAGAGCGTTTAAAATGTAAAATTCCCTAACTACTAATGTGGCCGAAATAACAGTAGTATTCCTAAAAACCTTAACGGTAAATGGTAAAAATAGAAACGTTAAATTAAATATAAGTTAGGCCTAAAAATAGGACACACAAAATACTATTTGTCCATTTAAATATGTGTTCAAAGCTCAGATGAATTGAACATGTTCAGTGTTGGAACGAAAATCAGCTGTTTTTCAATACCTCTAAACTTCTATAAAACAATCTGTATTTCTAATCATTAAGTTAGGGTTTTTGTTTTGAAGTAGCTTTTCATCATGCTGGTACTTTTTACCTTTATTGTAACTCCTGATTTATCACAAATTTAATGATTTGATTTAGACGTTAAATATTATTTAACATCCTACCTTTAAGACTATGATTAAAGGCCACGCCGTTAATTAAAATAATTGTAATAACTTTTGAGGATGTAGCATAAAGGTTTATACATAAAGATAAGTGCCAAGGTTTTATATAGTGACATATTATAAACTCAGTAATAATACTGAAAAATAAATGGCCTCAATAGCCAAACGTTTTGTTTCGTGAAAATCGGGAAATTGAATATTTTAGAATTTCTATATTTTAGAATTCTTGGCATTCCTTATGAAACTGCAATACTATTGTATACGCGTGTTCTCCGTAAAACTATAAACAGACTTTAATACAAAATAATGGTAATAAATAATTCAAGCACCCTTTTCAAGAGAAAACATTTTCCGTTATAGCCAAACAAAGACAGGTAGATACAGTAATAGAAAAACAGTGCTCACAAATCCTAGCTGAGTTCAATAATGGGGAGAGTATTGAAAGTTGTATCGTGAGTAATGGCCGACTCTCGTTCACTCCGCTCTAAAAGGTTTCACTCGAATCTCTGTCCGACTACTTGGGTTCATGAATTAATTGAACCTATTTATAACGTTACGATATCGAATACCAAGCCCTCTACAAACGATAAATCAAATTTTCTTAATTAAAACCGAAAAAAATCGTTTTTTTAGAAAAGATAGATTAATAAAACATGAGCAGCTTAATACTATTTTAATGTCAAAGTCTCGAAAACGATGATTATTTAAAAACATTGTAATAACATAAAATAAAATCGGCTACGAGTTTGACACCGTCAGCAAAACTGAAAATGTTAAATTCTTCAGTTCACTCTATATATATACTTCACAGGGTTTGTTGCCTTTGTTGTTTTTTAAATGTTAAATTCATTCAGAATTGTTGAATTTGAAATATCGAAAAGAACTATTGGGTCTAAATAAAAATTACAATAAAAACACGCTCAATATTATACTTCACAGGGTGTTTTGTCTTTGATGTTTTTTAGCTGTCTACTTTCACGAAAGTGTCGTTTCACTTTGTCCCTAAGTATTATTATAAACAATACAATAACACGTCATCTAATATAATAAACTAGCAATTTAAAAATAGCAATGGCAGGAAGACATGATCAGTACAAGTATGGGTGGTACTAGCGAGAATGGTGACAACTTTCAAACACAATATTACCACCGTGCAGAGCTAGGATGAAAGTAATACATATATTTTCCTACAAATTTGAGTTCGCTATAGTTTTTCTGTAAACATATGTAACATCACTGATATTTTTTGTTGAAGAAAATTTAACTACAGTAATTAAATAATTCAATTTCAAACGATATGGCATTTTTATAGATTATTATGCCAATGATCATAGACGGTGTTATAAAATATTAATTTTTGGGATAACAAACTTGGTCCCTAAAAACGTATGGAATATATATATATATATATATATATATATATATTAATGATTATTGGAAGGTATGCAGATTATTATGATTGATAACAAATGTACAAAACATCTAAACTTATTACAAAATAAGGAGTGGTAACGCCATATGCTAGGATTCGGGAGGGAGTCGGACCAAGTACGAGTAATTTACTTTGGGACTTCTGTGTGTTTTTCATTCCCCGTCATTAGTTAACTGCCGTGTATACATATTTTTTTCAAACTTTAGTTTGAAATGAGTTACACTAGATTTAATAAAATGTGAACATGTTCTCCAAAAGCACTATGTCCAACTTCATTGTTATATGTTTTTTATACTAATAGTTAGTTATTGTGTAAATACATATTAATATTTCAAGGAGGATAAATTATTGTTCTAAAAAGAGTAAAAGTTTCAAGCTTCATTACAATTCCAAGATTTGTAGGTAGAAAGTTCAAAGTTGCATAGTTACACAGATGTAAACTATCATATTTATTTCAATATATTCTCTATTACCTTATACTTTCTTCCCCTAATTTTCCCGCATGCAAAGAATACATGCAAGATGCTCGTGCCAGTTTCTCTCATACTTGTGTTACTAAAACGAATGCAGCAGGTATTACAGTAATTTGCTCAATAGGATTCGTCTATCGGACGTAAGACTTCTCTCGGCTGTCGAGTATCTACGGACTAGGGTAAATTGAATGACGCTGCAATATATGGCGGTAGAAAACACCTAACTTAATATACCTGCCGACTTCGGTGACCTACTTCCACTACTTAAGTTTTAAGTTCGTGTTTTCAGACTTGATGTCGACTCATCTACATGCGAGAAAAGTTTTGTAGCTTTGCAGTTGAATTGGACGTTGTCGTAGATTTATATTTTAACATAAATTTGACAATCCTAATTAAAATTTAAAATATACATATAATATGTTAAAACTAGTAGTAACGTTGTTTCACGTTTTTAAATCTAAAGCGTTGTAAAAACAGAAGTGAAGGACAAACGGCTTTAGAAAACTAGTATTCGTCCGTTTCAGTTTAGAAGTTAAGCGTGGAAAGGCAGTATAATATACACAATTGATTAATTATTATAAACTAAGAAGCTGGCTTGAAAATGTTTGAAGTTAGTCACGTTTGTAGCGTAATGTTCAAGGTAAAACATGTATCTCTGTCATTTGAAAGTGATTATTTGTTGGCTAATTAAAAAATGAACATGATAAGTGTGAGGTGATTCACGCACAAAGCTGTCAACATATTAATAACATCAACGACCCAACGTGCCATATATCAATCTCCTGAAATAATCAGATAACCAATAACAATTTCCATGGCTTAAGTTTTCCTGTGAAGTATACCTTACAAAACATAAATGTTAAAAACAAGACCAATACAAAAGTGTTGTGGAAATAGAGAGAGGAGACATGGTGTTTTAGCAAAAATATTTCGGCAGGAAGTAAAAATCTACTTATCCGGTCCTCTTAAACGGTGTACCATGACAGTAACAAAAAATATTAAATACTAGTGGACCAGGAAATGCGTCACTATTACTTGATAAACTCAGTATACATATATACTTATATTAAACACATAAAAGAGCACTGTGGCGAAAAAATCACACTGATTTAAATAAAAACCCGAACCACAAAACATGGAACAAAAACAATAACCAAACAACTAAATTGTAAGTTATGTTTAATACGTTACCCTTATGTATATTTCGATGACATGGTCATCATCCTCAGAGGGTTTTAGAGTTGTGTTAAAACCCTCTGAGGATGATGACCATGTCATCGAAATGTACTTAAGGGTAACGTATTAAACATAACTTACAATTTAGTTGTTTAGTTATTGTTCCTTGTTTTGTGGTTCGGGTTTTTATTTAAATCAGTGTGATATATACTTATATTAAATTAACAAACACAATTTAATGACTGCACTGACAAATTTATTTTGAAGTGACTTGTGGTTAAAATAAGATTCTTACGAACCATGGGTGTTTAATGTTAATGAATTTTATTTTATATGAGTAGCTATCATATTTTAATTATTATTTAATTTTAAGAGTAGCTATCCCATTTCATTACTTTGATTTAACATTATTTCGTGGAATGTTTCTTTATATCCCGAAAGAATAATATCACACAAACTTAGCTTTATAGCTTGTAAGAAGTTGTATTTATTTGTACAGTATAAGGATAGCTATTACATTTTAATTTCTTTGGATGTAGTGACCATTTTTGGAGAAGTTCCATGCAGGATGGTGCACCTCCGAATTCACAAAAGAGATTCTTCAGTGGCTAACTGAGAACTGTCCAACTTGGATTAGACCTGGAGGATCTCCGAATCTAAACGCCATGGATTTTTGTGTGTGGCTACATGAACGTAAGGGATCGTTGAAGCTGCTGAGAAAGTCAAGGAAAATCTATGCGAAAACAAGCAAGGGTTTTTGTTAGGAAGAATGAAGGAAACTTTCAAGTGAAACTGTAGTTGATTGATTTTAAACACATTTATATTGTGTTTAAAATTATTATTTAAAAAAAATACAATCTAATTTTTGAAAAAATTCAGAATTTAAATTCAACAGACAAGCACTTTTGTCTTATATTTAGGGCGTCCATTCCTCTATTATTCAAAATTCCTTGGGATTAAATTAGATTCTATAAAGCAAAACGGTATTTATTTCATCGTACAATGGCTTTCGTTTTCAGGCTGTAAGTACTCTTTAAAAGCGGGACAAACGTAAGGTTGTATTACATTATTTGTAAGTTTATTTAGTAGAGAAGTTTTCAATTATACCATTTTGAGTTTGAATTGAATTATACCAATAAAGGACATTTGACACCTTCTAAATTATACCATAGGAGAGATTTAAACCATGTTATATTCTTAATTTTTGTACAATAACTACAAAATTACATTTTCACCGATAAATTTTACTATTGAAGAATCCTACATATTGATTATTTTACGTCATTATTATTGGAAAATGTATATAAATTCTGAAAAAGGAGCTATAAACGTAACAAAACATGCATGCATAGTCATGAAATATCAGTTTTACGTGAACAAGTATTCATTTTCTTAAAATGTTTCAAACATTTTTATTAATCCAAGAGCATGGTAGTAAACACAATTTATATGCACTGGTACCAAGTAGTTTATCACCAGCCACCCTGTATACTTGAAATGTTTAGTAAAATTGGTTGAGTAGTTTTTGAGCACATAGAAAAAGTAATTTTATGAATTATTAAATTTTAAGGGTAGTTATCTCATTTCATCATTTTGACTTGCAGTGCATTAAGTGACTTAAGTAAGTAGTGAGTGCATTGAAAAAATAATTTTGAAGTGACTGTGGTTAAAATAAGATTCTTTTGATCAGAGGGAGTGGACGGGCGCGCATTAAACATGTGGGTACTGTATTTAATGTTCATACAATTTATTTTATATGGGTAGCTATCCCCTTTTAATTATTATTTAATTTTAAGGGTAGTTATGCCATTTCATTTCTTTGACTTAAAGACAAGTAATAGAATACAAATGGGTTTTTATATCACAAGAATAATATTACACAATTTTAGCTTTATAGCTTGTAGGAAGTTAGTGCAATTTATTTTTATAGTATAGGGGCAATTATTCCATTTTAATATCTTTGATTGTAGTGAACATATTATTCTCTAAAAAATCCTGGTACTAACATGTGAAAATTGTGAATTTAGTTGTTTAGTTATTGAGTACATAGAAAACGTAAGTGTGTGTATTATTTAATTTTAAGGTGAATTATCTTATTTCATTACTTTGACTTAGAATTGAAAATGGGGTTTTATATCACTTAGAATAATATTATATAATTTTAGCATTATAGCTTGCAGGGAGTTTGTTTAAATTATATTATATGTATAGTGGTAGCAACAACATTTCAATACCTTAGACTGTAATAATTGTAATCTCTAAACACTCCTAAAATTGGGAAAACAGTGAATTTTTAGTGAAATCAGCCGAATAGTTTTTGATTATATAGAGGACAAAGAAACAGACAAAAACATTCATTTACATAATATAGATTTATAGAAAACTATTTTGTTGAGTTTCGATTATTGGAGTTTATAAGAGTTAGCCTGCTTAAGCCAATATTTTACTACGATACCTACAACTGTTTCTGATAAAACGTCTGACAATCGAGTGATTCTATTAGATTCTGCTTTTTTCAAGTAAATAACTCTAAAAAGTGCATTAAATACTATGTTTATCTTTTAGAAAATTAAATTTATATGTATTACTTCTTTTAGTACCCCATCTTTAGGTTAAACTCGGGTTAAACATTCTTTCAATAATTCGACTAAAATTAGCTTTGATGTAAGGTTAATAAATTTAACCAATCAATTAATAAGTTTTTTCAAATACCTAAATAAAAATTCTTATTCTTATTTTAACATATAAGATAGGTCTATTCGTTGTTTTGTTTACAACAATATGTAAAAAAGAAACAATTACTGGACAACAGATTTCTTTTATCATTATTGAAAACCCACTAAACAGGTACATAGACGCATGATTTTATTTATTCATTTAATTTGTATAACCACTTAATTTTGGGTATTTTAATTCAGACTTTAAGGTTTATTAAGCTTTGATTAATTGCATGTACAATAAATACACATTTAAATATTATCAAAGTTCAAAAGAACAAAATAATTTCTATAATTATGTTTTCAATGTCAGCTGTTTCTAACATCTTCAATTTTAATTGAATTGCAATGATACATTTCTTACTTTTTTTATTCAATTTTCCAACAAAGTTTCCTAAGATATTGACAATGTATCGACTAAAACCTATACTCATTCCATTTAGGCTAGTGGGGTCATGTTGTGATATTTATAACCTTTGGTTCGTCATTTGTGAAATGGTATATTGTATATCCATGCATTTCTATAATGCATTTCAGAAGATATTGGCAATGTCAAACGTTACATAAAAACGTAACACTCAATTTCCTGGACTGAAATCGTTAATATTGGTCTGGTAAAACTCTAGGAATAACTCTCTTCAGGTCGAAATTGTTTTACATTTTTATATATCAATATATACTTTTGATCTACTGGAATTTAACACCAACTAAAATGACCAGGTTAATTGTGTACACAGATTGGTGCATATGACACACTTTCTAAACTTTGAACATGTATTGCTTACCGCACGGTTACTGTACGGCAAACTGTAAAATATGCAAGTTTGTAAGGAGAATATTACGAAATGTGTTTATAATGCATGTTTATACGCTAAAAGTATCAAAATGATAGTGTACGATGTGTAAGGTTGCGGTAGAACGAACGATAAAGATTTATCTTTGAATAGAAGAGACAAGACCTTATCGTACCGTTACATTGAAGCCAACACATTACGACATTCTGTTCCGTTTGAGCGGGGCGAGCGAGGGGTGGATAGAAGCATTATCTAGCGTCCCAGTTTGTATTAAGGGCCTTTTTATGGGGCCGGGTTCCATTAGAGTGTTGGTTGTAAAGGGGAAAGGCTCCGAGCTAAACCATACACAATCTATTTCCACTGTAGAAAACACTGTCTTGCTCAAACTATTTTTAAAGACCAGTTGAATTGAAGCGTGTGTATTATGAAGCGTGTGTATTTATATTAAATAGACCTATTATAGCAGTGGTTTAAGGAGTTACAATTTGGTTTAGAAAAAATGTTGCACTTACGGTTACAAAATTATAATTTAACAAAATAAATACTTTAAAGATTTAAGGTTACACGTTTTACTTTTTCATTAGAGAAAAAGTACCTTCGCTTGGCAAAGTTGTTGTAAGAAACAATAACACACTTTATTTATTAGTACAATTAATACATTTGATATATTTATAATTGTAACCGCAATACCAGTTCTAGCTCGCCTTGGAGTTGTTTATTTATTCTTTAAATAATAATTGTATTAAAACAAAGAAACATCATATTTCATCTGGAAATTAAAAATTCATAAAATATTACTTCCAACTATGTTTGAAATAAACTGTATTCAAATATATCACAACTCTAATAAAAATAATGAGAGAGGTTAGTAAATAATAGTTAGAAATTTTTAAATATTTACAATATTTATATAAATATATATTTTACTCATTATATTATATAATAATGCCTCCAAAACTGTAGAATAGACTACATAATGGTTTGCATACCTTAATGTTCGTCTACTGTCCTTTTTTTCGTTGGGACTACCGGTTTCGGAGTTAAAACTCCATTTTCAAATGTTTGTGACTTGAAAATGGAGTTTTAACTCCGAAACCGGTAGTCCCAACAAAAAGAAAAAGAACAATAAAGGCCATTAAGTTATGTAAACATTATATAGTAAATATTGTTATTATAAATATTTATTTTTAATCAGTCATAATACAATTACATACAAATAGGCGAAACCAGTTTAAAATGTAATTTGAATCTGTTATTTTAACCGTAGTAAATAGCTATGTAATTAGGTTATCTATTTCAGAATTCTTATTGTGACTAAATCCATTATGAAACACAGAAAATGAAAACTCAAAAATCCTTGCAGTGAATCGAATCGCTCCTCTAGCAGTAAAGTTTTTCATAAACTCACGACCTATGTTTGCACACCTGGTCTTTTGTTTCTCCAGTTCATTGTTTTACAGAAGTTCAATTACTTTTTGTAATTTTCCATTTACAACGGAAACCCAACGCTGCAATGGGATTGCAATCCCAGATGTGAAGTATAAAGCGCGGAGTGATTTCCAAATAAAACAATTGTATTTATAGTTACGTACTATCCTTTTCATTAATGTATTGGTAAGCTTTGATTCCAACAAAACTGTTACAATGAATAATGCATAAACTTCGAAATAACAATTTAAATAGAAATAATATTCTAATTGTGTTAAGCTAAAGATTAGCTCAGAAAAATCATATTAATTGAGTGACAATATTTTAAAGTGTTTTACATTTTTATAAACACATTAAAACCTCCCAAGCCTAGAAGGATGAACAGGGAGAGAATTCAGTAGAAGAGCAAGACATTATTTGTCAAGAGAAGACAGAAAATGTTTAATATTTGCATATTACAGAACTGTATTTTGCTTTCTTGAAATTCATTACTTTAGTTAATTAAGCCAGTCTCATTATAAAAAAAAAAACACTATTAGACTTAGACTCGTATTATACCATGTAGTTGGTTTGGGTATAATCGTAAGAAGGTCGGTTCCATTTAAAAAGAGTTTAACTTGTATAATTGGATTAATCAAACGATTTTAATACCAGCCAGCTAATTCAAATTTAACCCTATTTTATATAATTCAGCCCTGAAACAACGGGAGGATTGAGGCTCCGTTTCAAGATGGCTTTCCTAATTAATTGAAAGGGTCATATGTTTGTAATAATCTCTGATTTATTAATATAGGCTATATCACCCAGTCTTGAAAGCTACAACTTCATATTATCACAGATCTGGCATATCGCAGTAGCAACCATGTTTAAGATCTATACATTCTTGACGAATAGTCATAACTCCAGAACTTTTCAAGATTTACAAATTTTAAAAGATGTTTCAACTTAAATTGTAAAGTTTTTATCAACTATCCAAATTTTGAAGATTGCTTAGTCGGTTAGAAATTCATTCGTTCTTCTTCTTCATTTTTAAAATCAGATTTCTTTATTATCATAAATATATTTTGATTTAGTGAATAAAAAAAAAATTCTTTTTAGTCAGTACGAAGTGACAGTAACATTTTTAGTTTTGCAGGAATGGATTATTATGCACTACCATGTTACAGTCACAACATGATTAAGCAGAATACATTACGCTTTGGAATCAACATTAATCATCAATAATGAGCTTTGGTTCTACTCGTTGATTCCAGGAATCCAACCCTACTTAATTGCTTTGTCTAAAAATAACCTGCATTGATTCAGAAATTGTCAGTTCTTTATGTTAATAATGTTACTTTTGAATTGATATAGGAAAACATATTATTATAGAAATACATTAAAACCCTATGAAACTGATATGAATATTTAATATCTAGGCTTTTTGTTCGTATTTTTCTACCTATTTGTTTAAGACCTGGTCCACTATCAAGGAATTTAACTTTTAGAAATATTTCTTTACACAATTTATGAACAATTTAAGGTGAAATTAAATTAATTTACAGTCAATAAAATTTACCGAGAGATCATTGTTACTTTTTTACTTAATCTTATAATACTGGTGAAATCACCACTTTCAATAATGACTGTAATTTTTAATTATCATTTAATTTTTTGCCAACCTTAATGGATTTTTACAAATAAGATCACTCCCGGAAAGGAAGATATAAATATGTATGTAAGGTAACACTGACGCTACTGAATTATGATCTGAACATTGAATCGTAAATAAAAATAAAAATAAAAAGTTGTATTTCTAATGTGGGATGTGATTAATGAAGTCGAAGGGGGAACACAGAGTGATGGGTGTAAAGCATTTTCAATCATGCCGTACTAGAGGCTGTTTCAATAATAATACGAAACCCAGCTAGGTGATCAGAGAAGAAGTGATAGACCAAAAAGCATCTTCTGAGTAGGGTAGATCCGAGAAGAAATAGTCTGGAATTAAGTAATGTCTAAAAACGGATTGAATACAGACGAAGCCTAAATAGCTGGAATGTAAGTTACACAAATTTGGTAACATGTTAGATCCATAATATATAGTTTTTCATGTTGCTTTTATAATTTTTTAATCTGACTTTTATTTAGAGATCAAGGTAATAAAAGAGCTACCTTCCAGTGAAAAATGTAACGTCAGTAATTTTGCTAAACCGGCCTAGATACAAAAGTTTGACTTACAGTTTCAAATGTTTTTGCTTTTAAACATAAAAATAAGAAAGAAACGTTTTACGCATACGTTTGGCGTAATCCAGAAACATTTGTTTTTGTTTTTTTAAAGTAATATATGTTTACTTCCTGGCAAAGCATTTATAATAAACAAAGTTTAGCACCAGTTTGCCTTACGATACTACGAGATACTACAACGCCCTATCGTTTCTAGTTCCAAGGTAATTTAAGCAGCAACTTATGCAAAATAAGAGAGAGCTACCCACTACGCCAACCGGCATCTACTAATAATATATCAGGAATTGTACAAAAAAAAAAAATGTTTCATATGTTAAGATATCAAATCAATTTAATTTCTGTAACAAATATGAATAAGAGAAAAAAAAATTACAATCTAGAGAAGATGAATAATTGATTTTCCCTTTTATTACAAGAGATCATTCATCATACTCTAGTAACCCAATTAAGTTATTTTATCTCAGTAAGAGACAATGTTTGTAAATCCAATTGAAATAACCAGCTGCTGATGTGAGCAGAGTCCCTGTAACAATGTACGATTCAATTATCAACTAGTCTATCACTTCGTTTATAACTCAGTTCTGGGTATTGTTTTATCTACCTTCTGTTATACCAAACGTTAAACGACTAACAAATCAGATGAATATTTCCGCCCTCAGGAGCCAGTCATTTAAGTTTAATAATTTTACAACATTGCCATAAATTTTTTATAGTAAAATGCAGATTAATTTAATTTAGAGATTTTTCCAAGAAATATCAACTGTATTTGATCAGTAAAGTTTTATTTAATAACTTTAAATAAACGTCATCTCTGTAATGAAAAGTTTACTTCTTGAGTGTAGCAAAAGAAAGTCATACTTTTTGTAGCAGAGCACGAACAACTTATACATTGAAATATTCTTATTATAATATTTAAAGAAATTTCGATTTATGATTGTGCATATTTGGTCTAAAAAGCTAAATTAATTGTAAGCAAAAAACTTTTCTCGCTTAAAATGAATGTAAAATATAACGTAAAATCAAAACAGTTAAATTTATACCATAGTATTTAATTAAAGTTTCAGTAAAACAAAAACATGTTTAAGTACACTGAGTTAATTTCGTTATCTATGAATGTAATAATGTTTAGTAACATTTATTCTATATTAACTCTATGATGTAATAATGTTTAGTAACATTTATTCTATATTAATTGATAATAATAGAAAACATGTTTCATTAATTTGGAATAGAAAATGTTCCTCTGTGTGTCACAAATGTAAGGTTTTTGATCTCGTACGAGTTTGTGGTAATGATATTTTAGTTTTTTAAATCCCTCGGTAATAATTTTGCACGGTAATTACCTTAAACATAACTACATATTTAATTAAATAATTATTTGACACGATTAGACTTACTTGGTTCTCTGAGAGGTCTGAAAGGCTTAAGTTGTGCACCACATTTCTGAAACAAACAAAGAATGTATCATTTTTGCTATCCAAAATTATAAGTATTATTACAAGTTCTAATAACTAATTCACGTTATATAAAAAATCATATATTATTTAGTGAAATTTCTTTTACTTAAATATCCATAGACTGTTAGAAAAGAGGTGAAACCTGAAATTAAATATATATATTTTTTAAATTTAATAAGTGTGTTGTACACA
>JAGFPH010000021.1:1154556-1172668 GCA_018207615.1 Philaenus spumarius
CAATAAAATTAAAAGTTTAACCAAACCAAAACCAGTAGAACTCTACAGATTGCCAGCTTGTCACTTTTGTCAGGAGTCGAGGGGAAAAGGGAGATTTAATAAAATTACAATTATTCAACTCCGGAAATGGAAATTCTTTGCGCAAACGATGTCCAATTACGTCACAACGAACGGAATTGAAATCAAAGATATTTATTTGTTGAATCAATTTAGAGCAAACAAATCTGACAAATGAATCACAACTGAAGTTCCAGCGTTATTTCACTATGCAATATACACTCAAATCAATATGTTTAGCTGTAGAGAAGATCTGTTTTTCAAAGATCAAAGAGATATTGATGAAATCAATCATAGAATTGTGCTTAAAATAATGGTGATCTTTCATTATTTACATTATCATACAAATGTCTCCAAAACCAAGTAAACTATAAGAAAGTACTCGGTAGAACATGTATAGTTGTTGAATGGATACGAAGTATATGGCTGTTGTAGTTGTTTGTTGTATATGACTAAAACTTAATATATACTCGTACAAGTTGAGAGTACTTTGCCTCATGAAGATAACCATGGTTGTAGAAACGTTAAGTTTATTATAAATAGCAAAGCATTGCGACAAAACGACAAGATAAAAAGCGTCAGTTGATTTAATGTTCTTTCTTAAGTGATATTATAAAACTTAAAATTAAGATAATCAGGAAATTTTCTAGCTTGACATCAATTGATTTTTCGGTCAACTATTTTAAAATATAGCTCAAAATCCTATATTTTGTTAAATGGGGACACTCAATTGCTATATATTTTAATGTAATTTAAAACTAAGGCTTTTTTGATTGATATTTGTTCTTAACAAAACTGCTTAAAAATAAAAATCAGCATACATTTTGAAAATACTGTAGTCCTAAGTAAAACGGATTTTAACTTCTGAATTTAAAACTTAAACAAGAAAAAAGATGAAAATTTTGTTTGGACAGAGTGTTGATTGGATAGTGTGTTGATCTTTTCAATATGGCAGATTTTTTAAATGGCATAGTCGAAAGGCGTTAAACGTAGGCTAGGAATCAAATATATCTAAGCTGAGACCTAACCTAAGCTATTGTAAAACATGGCTTACAAAGTAAATACAAATAAACATAACTTCACTGTTATATTTATAGGGAGCGGCAATAGCTCAGACAGTAGTGCGATAGTTCAATATGACACGGTTTAAGCTGTGTTAGGAGGACGTTACGTAAAAATCGGCACATTTAAGTAAATTTTATCAAAGTGCTTGCGTTTCCAGAAAATATGTTGAGTACGTATTTAAAGCAAAATACAAACTACTTCCTATACTAAACTACTAAATCAACTCCCAAAAGCAATAATGAACGTTTCATGAGCCGAAGATGTTAACATCAAACGTACGCTTTCCACTTATACATTTCAAATGTATCGGACTGCCTATATTAGCCGTCACGGAGTCTAAATTCAATAACGGAATACGATGGTAACGGCCTTGTTTATAGTTAGTTCAGAAAATAACGTCGAACCGAGCGAGGGCTTTAATTAAAATCAGGTGGCACAGCGTTGATGAAATTTCGTAGAGTGCGGTTGACGATGAAACGAATGCATAAATATCGATTGATCTCCCGTACTTGGGAAAAGTGTTTCTGCTAAATAAATAGGAGTAGGCCTAAGTTAAAATATATTAATATTCATGTAAACAATCGTACAGTGTTAGAGAGGGAAGTGTATTTATGTGACCGAAGTAAACATCAATATTAAATAAACGTTACTACTAAACAGATTTTTTAGTTTTCCCCTATATTCAATTCATCAAATTAA
Source organism: Philaenus spumarius (assembly GCA_018207615.1). Classification (NCBI taxonomy): domain Eukaryota; kingdom Metazoa; phylum Arthropoda; class Insecta; order Hemiptera; family Aphrophoridae; genus Philaenus; species Philaenus spumarius. The sequence continues at coordinate 1,156,378 of JAGFPH010000021.1, forward strand.
CTGCTCTATCTATACCTTCAATGTACTTTTTTATAAAACATACATGCTCCAAGATCTTTTTTATAAGCCTTTAACGAACAGTAGAGATTAGTTTATTTAACTCATTTATAATTATTGTATCCTTGTCAGATTTAATTAGGATACATTTACTCACTAAACAAAGGACCTATGTAGGACTAGGTATATGTAGGACTAGTAGGCCTATGTCCTTGTTAGCGTACATTAATGGAACGGATTGAAGTTATTATTGTTATAAATGATTAAATAAATTTAATTTTTAAATACCTTGGGTAATTTGAAAGATAGTTATAGGCATTTACTTACTTAGTTATATTGTACTAGCAGGTGCCCGTGGCTTCACCGCATAGTAATAAATGTTTACTATTTTAGGGGTTGTTATTACATTTTCACCCCTTAGCAGCACGCTATAAAATGAAACTATGATTTACATAGTATATAATTATGTATTGTAAGAAATAAATTTACCAATTTCCAGCTCTCTAGCTTAATGGGAAGTATAATAATTAATTTGTATTGTTTTAGGGGTTGTTACATTTTTACCCCTTAGCAGTACACTAAAAAACACAAATATGGTTGACTTTTTATATATATCTTGCAAGAAATAAATGTACAAATTTCCAGCTCTCTAGTATTAATGGAAGTATAATAATAAATATTTATTGTTTTAGGGGTTGTTTCAACAATTAAATTTAAATTAATTCTTGCCTATGTCTCATTCCAAGTCATGATCTGTATGTGTGCTAAATTTCATTCAAATCCATCCAGTAGTTTTTACGTGATTGAGTAACACACACAGAGACAGACACTATTCGATTCTTATATAATAGTACAGATATACCATATAGTTGCAATACTATTTAAGCTTCAGAATCCACTAATTACAGAATAATGAAGCTGTTATTTATAAAATATTTGTATATAATATTAAAAATAAAATAAAAAACAGTATAGGCCTAGATATGGAAACTGTCTTATAACCACCAAGAGCGTATTTATAATCTATTGTTTTATTTGAACAAAACAGTCAAATTGCGTTTAACAAATTGTATTCTACAATTTAAATATTAATTGTTAAAAGAGGATAAGAGTGCTCTGTCTCGCTCCTCTACAATAACAATTTGTTACGCCCACAAAACGTAATATTTATACATTTTTACAGGGAATTCATTTCACAATAAATGTGGATTGTATTATTTTATGGTTCATAAAAAAAAAACTTCTAAGCATTACAGTTGACTATATTTGAGTTTTGGGGTAGTATACATACCCTGTATATGTTTAAACGGAAGAAGTCATTATTTTTAGAAGATCACACAAAGGGAAATCATTACAATAGTACATGTTAACATTCAAGTAAGTGGTTCAATAAGCTTTGCAATTAAAACAATTAAAGACCCTTATAATGTTAAAAAACAACAAAACCCACGTGATGAATACATTACAAGACAAGGAAAATTGACAGCAGTAATGGCGGTTGTTTATTAATTATTTACACATACATAAATCCTGTATAATGAAGTTCCTGTAATCCACATCCTGTTTGAAAATTCTTGACTACCTTTATCTGAAGAACTATCTGTGAAATACCTTTCTCGAATATATTATTAAATTTGAAGAAATACCTATAATACTTCCACTTCCTAACGCGTCTAAATAGACTATTTTGGTTCATATTCTACAGTAAGCAATTATACTTAAATGCTAAGAAGATACTGCCATGAGAGGAGAATTGCATATTAAAGATGGTGCAGAGGAGGTTTGCAATCACGGACAAGTGACAAAGCTGACTTACGTTGTTGATAAAGTTTTAAATGGCTTTACTATTTGGCTTTTATTTCACAAACAAATTGTAGTTTGGATTGATTCTCTTGCAAGTTTGGATTGATTCTCTTGCAAATACGAGTTTTCATTCAAAGTATTCTAACGCTGAAGGCTATTGTTACATCCTCAGAATGTAACAACTAGTTCCTTCAACAATTTTTTGAGCTCGTAAACTCATCAAATAATTTCTTTTGAAAAATATGCTCCCTTGTTTGGTAAAAGTCAACAACCAATTTGAATATTTACTGAGTAGAGTATTTAACAATCAATTGTATAGTCAGAATCAGACGAGAAAAAGATAATCTGTGTATATAAAACAAGAAGGCCTGACTGACTCACTGACTCACATAATCAGCGTACAGCCAAAACTATGGCAGTTACAAACTTAAAATTTGCAGGGAACCTTCATATCATTACTTAGAGGTGCATAGTTTTGGTTTTAAGGATTGAAAATTGTCAAAATACGGGGTTTGACCCAGCTCTATAACAAATAAAACAGCTGATTTGAATAAGAAGCTTTGCAACACAATTCTAGGTGTGGCCTATACTGAATCAACCACGTTTGTTGAATACATTTACATTCATTACCATAGCAACCAACTTAGAAAATATAGATCCAGCCAACCCTCGGATACTAACATGAGTTGGCGGGACACCAGTAATAACATCTAGGTCTGAGAGTCAAGTCACTCAAATTTGAGTTTTGGAATATTTTGGAAATATAACAACTGAGCAAACTTTCATTAAAAAATAATCTCGGTTCTATAAGATACGTATATATGTTTAAGTACATATTTAATTGACAACAATTGTGACAAGAATAGTTTTTACCAACCACCTAATAATTTTCTTAAAGTTTCTAATATTGTTTAAAACCAACTTTAGTCTCATGATAATTCTTCAATCTTGTTATTTACCAAAAATGTGTGGACAAATGTTATTGAAAGAGAAAAATATTTAAAATCCCATATAATTTAGAGAAGCATAAATTGTCGAACAAACAATTAACTCCGAAGTAGTAACACCAACACCAATAACGCAAATACACAAGTGAAATCAAATAACCTTATCACGATTTTCTAAATAATCGCAGTACTGATTTAGAAATCATCAGTATCACTTTCTTGCCCCACCATCATATCCAAACATGAATAATAAGGTGTTTGAGACACAGCCATCTATTACAAGAATACTTAGTTTTTCTGTCCTTCTTACTCGTGCTTATGCACATTTCCCCTTAGTCCTGGCCTGGTGACAGTTGTCGGTTCATCATTATATTCAACTCCAGAATTGTGGATCTTACTTCGAAGTATTTTTGGTAGATTGAGGATAGACAATCTTCGACGCAAGATAAAAGGCTAGAGATTTGAAAAAGTTTGAACGAAAAAAAGTTTCATTTGGTTTTAAAGAATACAAGACAGGCGTTGACAGCTGCTCCGTCTACAAAAAAAAAAAGAAAAAAGTCATTAACTATTTTCTGTTAGCTCGTTTCGTTGTGAAAGTATGGTATATGATTTATCGAAGACATCCATACTCCTTACTGAGGTTGTAGAACTCCTCTATGTCTGGTTTTCCAGCCTCAACGTTCTCGTCTCCTGTGTCATGCACTGTATTCAATAACATTATTATTCCACTTTTGGATTAATGATACCATCGTTTTATCCGGTCGGTAAAGGAACCGTGATGACTTCAACGGCACACCTTTTTCACTTACGGAACTTGGTAGAATCTCCTTTTTATTCTTTTTGAGTGTTCCAATAAGTGTCAGTCAATTTGTTTCCGCCAGTTTCTCGGCTAGTTCATAAGATGTGAACCAATTGTTCAATGTGATATTGCGGCTGGTGTTCGGGATTTAGTTGGTTCCATTACATATTGTGTGGATTTTTCCAATTGGCTGTTTTTTTTCTTAAAGTGGTTTTCCCCACATAGAGGTACCGTCGCAAAAGTAGAAAGTACGTAGATGGCACATACTGTAGTTACAATTTTCAGGTCATATTTATTTGGTTTGTTGGGGATATAGATTTTGAATGGACAATGGCTTCTGAAGCTTAAAATAGTTTCATCTATTGTTCCTTACTATGTTGGAATGCAGTTTGCTTTACAGTTTTTCACAAACGTTTCCCCACATTTATCAAACCTTCACACAAAACCTTCAGAGTGAATTATAGGTGTACAAATATCATACTCTCAAAATTTCATGCTTTACTACACTAAATTGCAGCTGGTAGGATTATTCTCTTGTGAAAAGTCGGAAAACTCGATTAAGGAGAGGGGGATAATAATAATTAAGGAGAGGGAAAAACTCCGGGTAAGGAGAGGGGAATCACCGTCGTTCACTATTAGTGAATAATTTTTCATGCAATACCTAGGCTCTGACAACTATAAAGTCCAAATTCCAAGACAGAACAAAAACGGATTAGGCAGCCATTATCCACTTCATTTGATCTCATTTTCATTCATACATGTTTACTAACATCGGGTCTAACAGACCCAGGCCATGTTTTCATAACTCTACTGATAATATAATGAAATACTCACCTCTGAGAGCGATCTTACTTCATCCAAGGTTGAAGAAAAGAAAATAGAAAGGTACTTGGAGCCAAATCACGCCCCGCCTACCCCCACTCCAAATTAGAGAGTATAGGGGTCTTTGAGCTACCTAGATAAGGATGTTAGTACCCAAGGGGTATTATGGGTAAACTTTTTCACAACCCATAGCTTTTTTAGGTTAGGTTAACAAAATAAAAACAAATACAAAGGAAAAATAAATGAAAAAGGCTTACTGTATTATAATTCAAACATCTTTTGTTACATATTATAAATAAAATAGCTGACTTGGATCAAAAGCTTAACACAATTTTAGGTTAGGCATATACTGAACCAAAACACGTTTCCTGAAAGTATTTAAATTAATTTTATTATAACAGCAACCGACTTTGTAAATTTAGAATCAAGTAATTATTCTTCACAATCAACTGTTTTTTTTTTTAGGTTAGGTAACAGCAAATACAAACAACGAAAAAGGCATACTGTATCATAATTCAAACACTTAAAAATATTAAAATTATGCTACCCATAAGCCTAGTCCACACTTACAAACATGTTTGCGGAAACATTGTTTGCAAACGGTTTTCCAATTGTTTTTCGTGTTTCTCATTTGTTTCTTCAATGTTTCCCGAATGTTTTCAAAATGTTTCTGAACAGTTCGTAAACAATTTGGAAACAGTTCGCAAACAAATGACAAACATTTAGCTTGTTTCAGCAAACAAAAAACAATGTTTTCATGTGGACGAGAAAATATGCGAGGGGAAGGCGTGCTAGAATGACTCATCTGGCTTCATTGTTTCATTCTGTTCAGGCCTATATAGCACGTGTGCAGTACCGGTCTACTTGTTGAAGTGATCTGGTTTGTTGTCAACTGTGTAGTTTAGCAGATGGCTACTATTGCATGGAACCAGGAACAGATTTCAAATTTAATTGAAGAGTTTGCTAAGTAAAGTTACAGCTAGTCGAATAGCGGCAGAAATGGCGACTCTGTACCGTGTAAATTTCTTTTTTATCTTTGGAGCTACAGGGCTCAACAAAATCTTAAAATCAGTCGGAGTCATCCTAGTAAAGTTTTTGAAACCTGCACCATCATCCAGCCTTAAATCAGACAGTAAGTTTTGGCTGTAATACGGACCTTCAAGAAATCTTCGAGCCCACCTAGGTAAGTTAAATCATTGTATAGAATTAAATATAAACTAGCAAAAGCTAGAAGAACGTCTTCTTCAGTCAACATCTCGAAAAACACGGTCTAGCTAGTGCGGACACAAAACAATGACAAACATTTGTTTCTATGTTGTTTCGGAACAGTTGCGATACAGTTGGGAAACAATTTGAAAACTGTAGACAAACATGAACGAAGAAACAACAAACGGTTTCCAAAGCACAGTCAACTGTTTGCATACATTGTTTCTAAGTGTGGAGTAGGCTTTATTCTTCACTAGGTCTAACTGACCAGTTTGAAATATTTCTTTATCGTATCGCGTGTTGGTCTAATTTAATTACTTAGATATTGTATATCTTCTATAAACAATCTCTGTCCTAATCAATCGTTATTCCCATGAAAATATCATAGTATATAACAATCTGCATTTGTTTCGCCGCGAGTAGCTGCGGGGGTTGGTGAGGAAAGCGAGCAGGAGGTGAAGCCCTCGAGTTAGTTATATAGAGGGATGTGTTGCATGTTTAGGTTAACACTTCGTTAGGAAGTCTATACAAGTGTTTTTTCAATAATGAGGAAACTAAATTAAATACGTTACTAACTACGTACAGGTATTTCTATTCTAAATGATGTTCTAACTACGTTTACTTGGAGACATAATCTCTGAGTACATTTAGCAACTGATTTGACAATTCAAGATAACTACTAAATAGGCTTAGTTATACATTTTGTTTAATCTAAACCGACAGTACGGTAGCAGTTAGCGGGAATTGTGTTTTGTATTAAGGATGAACGTGTTTAGTGGATCGTAACCGTAGGCAGAGGGAACGAGGGATCCAATTATGAGGAAGCTTCAGGATAGGCTTGTCGTGGACATTACCGTTACGGTAGCGACAGATAAGGACAGCCTCTCTCTCCCTCTCCTTGACCACACTTGCTGAATATCCACTTCCTAAATCTCCTCTCTCCAACTCTGGCTTAACCTTTCACTTCTCTCTTGATTACTTTTAAATTGACATATATACTTGTGTGTACTTAAGGATTGTGTCCTAATATTATTGTTTAATGTTTGTTATGTGTACACATTACAGACTTACATTTTACAATTAGTTTAACGTTGTAGTGGCCATTTATATATTCAGGTAGTTCTTTGTACTAATTTTTGTTCTTTATAATCCTCGTTTTCATTATATTCCCATGTTAAAATAGTAATAAAAAGACATCAACGTAAAATAATAAGCACAAGTGTTGAGAAATTATGCTAAATTACAACCACATATTATAATATAGCTCATTGGAATACAAGTTGTTTATTATATTACTGTTATAATTGGATCTTATTCCTTTTATGAGCACTGCAATTGCATAACATCAGGTCATGGTATTACACAGATTGGAGTTTTGCCATTTGTTAAACATTATACAATTTTCTGACAATGAGCACTATCATTGAATAACGTCAGGTCGTAATATTACACAGATAGGAGCATCGTCGTTTGTAAATACTATGACATTTTCTGACAATGAGCTCTGCATAACGTCATGTCATGGTATTACATAGATAGAGGAGCTTCGCAATTTGTAAACATCGTGACATTTCTGACAATGAGTACTGCCATGGTTTTACACAGATAAGAACGACGCAGTTTGTAAACATCATAACATTTTCCGCCAATGAGCACTGCTGTTGCATAACGTCATGGTATTGCACAGATAGGAGCTTCACCGTTTGTAAACATCATGACAATTTTCGTTAAGAGTTTGTCTAATTCAGTAAATTTCGTCTAACCTGTAATTTGTAAATTGTGTTACTTTGTTTATTGCAGAAAAAATATATTAGGCAATTTATTGTTTAATCATGGATTTTACTGATTACAAATTTACTAAACTGTAGGTTTCTCTATGTTGGTAAACTATGGGTACTCCTGGAAATACAAATGTATTTTATAAGAAAATAGGAGAAGTTATTTAGGAGAAGATCATAGACAATAGTAAGATTATACAATCCGTGATAAAGAAACAAACGAAGATGTACAACTTATAAAATATTTAGTAAATACTTTATGGAAAAGAAATATTGCTCCTTGTGATCAGACATATTGAATCAAATTTTGTTTATCAAAGGCGAAAACTCCGTTACTGTAATATCGTCTCAAAATACTACCTGTTAGCTTCAATGATGACCAACTAGAGGTTAATCATATAAAGGAGTTGAATAACTGAATTACAAAAAATAACTAAGTTTTGATCAAAAAGTAAACATCACTTGCAGTACAATTAATTAAAACCACAGAACGCTCTTCATTTTTCGTCTTATGGTCTCTATTTTAAAATGCAGAGGTGGGTAGCGGGTTGTCTAGTGCCCCCCTTAAAACGTAAACACTGACACAATATTGACATAAAGAGTGTGCAAAACGAGGACAAAACAGCCCCACTCTAGCCTCTGCAAATGAAAGGATCTTTCATCAAATTTTGAATGTAGTAGCATAGATCATGAAGAATAAATAGATTTTGCATTCATACGGGGGCTGTGTGCCGGAAAATAGGTTGTCGCGAAAATAGTACATGATCGCGCCGCGAGGTAGCGCTAGGGAGAAATCATTGGTCGCATTGGTGTTTCATACAGTTTCCGTCGTTTCCCCAATAGATAACGCCACTACCGTCGAATTTCCAGTGGAACAAAATATTGCATTGGATCGGAGTTCTATCAGGATATCCAAATACAATGGTAGTAGTATGGTAATTAATTCACGAACCAAAATTATGTAAACAATAACATTAACTTTTAATATTACTTTAAGATATTTGCTTATAAACACGAGGAAAATATGTATTTGAGTTAATTTAGTTGAAAACAGAAAATCGTTCGTTGTATACAAAAAATGGATTGTTGTATTTTAATTGCTACAATTAAAAATAAGACCACCGTGTGGAAGAAAGTACGTGCTTACAAGCGAAATTCTAGTATTACTAGTGAAATGTCATACTGCCAGGCTCCTCAAGTTTGACTTAGCTTACTCAGTTAATTTTATTTACTCGAGTATATTGTACTCCTCTAATATCTAGATGGGATTGAAATACTGTTTGCGCCAAAATAAACAATATTGAAATTAAAGCAGCTGTGATTGGTTTTAGAACAGCTGATTACATTGTTAATTGTTACCAGGCCACGTTGCTTATTATTACTTTCTTGTTTTAGGTTAATTGCGATTTAATGATTCTTACTACTCCAGAGAAAATGTTTTATTGTAGAGCATTATTTTCGCTAATACGGAACAGGTCGTTCTGGTGGTCCTAGTTTGATGTGAAGTGCTGTAGAATTTCAAGAACAATTTAATGCCGTAATGATAATTGTTGTTGACAAGTTCCATCATAAGATTAGAGTTTTGACTCAGCGTGATATCCACGGTAGATTTCTTCAGCCATTAATGCAATCTAAAAAACAAGCCTTCACCGGACATCTTCGAATATGAACTTCAGTAATACGTCTTTGAGAAGAGGTTTAAAGAGGTTGGTATGTTCCCAACCTTTAAATGTAAGAGGAATAAAGACAAAGTAGTTTATCTCACCTCAATATTAGCAATTAACTATGAAAACCGTAATTCCTACTAAATGTATGGGTTTCCAAAGAAAGTCTTGTACACCTAAACGGTTTTATCAACAAGCAAACACGTGTTCTTGTATTTCAACGTCCTGACAATGTAGTGTGCGCCAACATAGTGAGCGCGTAATAGTATGGTGAATTGTATCAGGAATACTGGGTCTGTATTTCGTTGAAGATGATAACGGGTATAATGTTAATGTGAACCAAGACGTTACAGAGATTACATCCTTTAAACTTGTTTAGATATGAAGAGGTTTTGTTGTGTAAGCAATCTTGCTTTTGGTTCTCAGTGGCTCCAGCAAGATGGCAAAACTAGACACCCCACTGAAACAAAGTTCGGCAACCTCGTGATTCACCGAGTAGTTTTCCGTACCCATCTTACTCTCCCGATCTTTACATACCCTCCTGACCAACTTACACATGAAGGAAAGCATCTTCCATAACTACGTTAGAAACGTTATAGCAGCATCAAAAACCAATCGTTTTCATCAACAAGTTCGAAGATCTTCAACAACGCTACGAGACTTGCCTAAAACTTAATAATATAGAATATGTGTGTGTTCCTTTTATTTTATTTATTTGTCTAATAATTAAACATTTAGAACTATTACAATATTAATACCGTTTATTTTAGCGCATACTATATCGAAACAAAAATAACAAAACAAAAAAATAATGTTGCGCTTCAAAATTTCAACAAACAAAAATTCTGGATTAAATCTTAGCATTTTAAGAAGGAATAAAATATATAGCTAAATATTCTTTAAAATTGAAAAACGGTTCAATTTTCAAAATTTACATAAAAATACGAATGAAGTTCTTTAAAACGCACAATTATTTATTTGATATAAATGCATAAAATATATGCCTACATCCATATATATTTGACATTTCTATAAACATTCAGTTCCACGCACTGTGTTTTCATGTTTCAATACGTTAACGTATTGTACTTGTCCAAAATATGCACATTATTTCGTTGTACATTAGTTCTGAATGGGCAGGATATGTGTTGGAGGATGAAGTGTGGTTAAGGGAGGTATTGACAGAGTTGCGGCTCAGCTATCATCCATCACCAAGAACAATGTCACCCTCAGTGATTAATTAAACATAGCTTCAACCAAGAAAAGTACAGTTTACACGGATACGTTCTAGCAAACAATTTAAACAAAAAAAAACACATTACTGATTTGAACACATCGACTAACAGGCACGCTTTGGTGTTAAGATTGAACTTAAAAAAGTTGAATAAAGATCGGAGTGCTATTCCATAAAAAGTATGGAGTTATAATTGCACGTGAAATAAAATTAAAAACTACAAGGGTTTTGATACACAAATTTTATTAGTACGTGTAAGTTGTAACCAGTTCTGCCATTAATGATTTTTGCATTTTACCTCGTTTGATGCCATTTTATTAAGATTAACTCTAAATAGCAAACAACATAGCCGACTTCTTGTGCAAGTTAAAGGTAAACGTTACAACCCAGTAGTTGTGAGGAACAATATTAGTACAACAGATTTACCAGTACTAGTAATTTGTAAAATATATGTTGTATTTATGTGGGGTAAAGTTTACACATGTTGTTTTGAAGTTAATTACAGTTGACGTTGGAAGATGATAAGTTATCAATAGTCAAGATATCAACTATAAGATAAAATGGTTTAGCAAGGTATCATATGATTGACTGAACGTTTTGTTGCTCCTTATACATTTTTACATTTATTGAAATCATACTATACATACTTTATAACTAACAAAACAAGAAAAAATAGCTTTACATAAATAAACAGTACAAGTAAGCAATTTTAACTACCTCGTTCAGAGTTGGCTTTAATATCTAAATTGGCTTTAGACTCCAAACCAATTCATAGAAACATAAAGTAATATTGTCTGAAGGTGATTTAAGCCCACTATGGTATTTGTGGAACTTCATTAAAAATATTGAAGAATTCGTTACAATTTTGTAAGTAAATGAATTGAACCCGTTTCTAGAACAAATGCAATAATTGTTTCTACAACCAATTAGTATTTGTAAAGTACATAAATAAAACATTTTAAATTAGCTTAAAACTCTACTATTGTATTAATAAAATGTGTTCAATACAAATTACATATCCATTGGTCAATGGGTACGAACAAAGAAAAAGAAATCGTACTTTAACAAAAACAAGGATGTCAGCCCTAAATTTCCTCAAAAACGATTTTAGGAATCGAAATACATTTTTCGAAATTGTGGGCAAAGTGTTCACAATTTTTGTAAGCTAAACAATAAGCTGAATTAAACAACACAATGTATAAAGAAAAAAAAACAAAAAACAAAAACAATAATATGCCTTTCTTTAACTTACTTTTAGAAAATGGTTTATTTTATAAGTATTTAGAAAGAATAAGATTTGTGTGAAATTAGGCTCTTGATGTGGTTACTTTTGAAGATTGTACAATTTTGTTGGTGTATTCTACTTAATCTACATATGTAGAAAAGCGATAAAGATGATTTTATGATTTTATAATCTAGAAAAAAATATTTTTATTAAATTAACACCGACAAACATAACGTTTAACATCTGATAGTACTTACAAATTAAAAGAACTCTGAATATTCCGATCATTTTCATATGCTAGTAAAACATGATTTCGAATTATTACAAAATAGAAATGAACTACTTTTACTCGTAGTATTTCCACATCCTTGTTTAACCAAGAAACATCGACATTTCTTCAAAGGATTTGAAATATCGTTTCTACAGATTTAGCTCGACATATCCGAGTGAAATATTACACTTACTGTAAGAATAGTGAATCGTGTTTTCCCCGCGAGATCAAACCCAACCTGCCTCGGGGACGAACATTAATATTCCGTGCACAAAACAAGGCGTTATTTCTTTGGCTACACTTTCAGCAATAATTCTATTTAATAGCGCCGAGATATGGAAATAATTAAGGTTGGGGTAAATCAGAAACGATTCATTTCATGTTCTGTTCACGTCGAGCTTGGAGGGCAGTTGTTTGTATTGTGCACGTGAATTTCCTTTAATATCTCCATTTAGTAAATTATGTGTTACATTATTTAATTTGTATGATAATAGAGTTGTTAAAATATATTGTTTTACAGCTGTTGGTTAATTGCTGTAACATATCATAATCTTGAATCCATATTATAATACAAATGGGTATAATTATTAAAGTAAAAGGTATAATTATTACTTTTAAAAGAAAACGAATAGAACGTGACAGCTGTTTTATAATGTTTAACAAAACAGGTTTAATCATTTCTCCTTTGTAATATAATAGTGGTATTAGTAACATATATTTATGTATTTTAATTTAACCGACATCATATTTTTTATTACTAGGTAATTTATTATTATTATTTATTATTAAAAATCATGATCTTTTATTACAATAAATACGAGCTTCTTTATACCAGTTTGGTTTCTATTTTACGAATTGGTTATTCCTTTAAGGCACATGTTATTTACTATTTCTACAATGTATTAATAAAGTCTCTCACCATACCTTAACTTTAGTATGAACTTAAATACAGCCGAACCCTTTTTGGAATTATTAAAAAAATATGTGATCGATAAAATCTAAAGGTGGATCTTAATAAAAAATGGAACGGTAAAAAATAAATGTACAATATTCGAGAAAAAATAATCTGATTTTGATCAAATATATCATGTGACAGTAACTATTCATATCTCAAGGCTAATACTTTTAATATTGTATAAAATAAAAGCATCGAAAATGTTAGGTACTCCACAGTTTTATTGAACAATGACAATCCAATTTCAAAGAGGATTCTCCAATTTTCGTTTTAAGTAAGCACATATTGTACACATAGTATTGGTAACTTATTGTTTATAAAGTATAGTATACACAAAATTCATCTTATTCATACCAAACGACGAGAGCTTAAAAATACAGTGGCACACACAATACATACATGTTTATTATATTGTGAACTCTGCGACTGAACATATTTTGTCTGTATTTATGTGTAACATAACGATATTATAGAAAATCCATGGATAACCCTTCAAAAATGTGATCGTAAAAATGACACGCGAACCCGTCATACGTGCAATTGGATGTAAAATATAATAACGTAAAAGTTAATTATAAAGGTTTTAACGCAGAGTATGATTTAACTTTTAATAAATCGATACGAGCATCCATTACGAGAAACGATAGAACCCGAAAACTGTATTGTTTCCTAAAAAAATAATATTAAAAAAGATATTGTAAATTAATAAAACAAGGTTAAATCATATTCTATTTTTACTATCATTCAAAGAAATTGGAAATATAACAATATCTGGAGTTCGGCTAGAAGGCCGTCTAAAACATACACTTAAGTTTATGTAAACAGGTTTTGTTGTAAATCCAAGATGATCATAGTAAAATAAAGCGAAGAAAACAAATACTTAAATTTAAAAGTCATGTAAATCTAACGTCGACACACAACGCTGTCTGTTGTTTAAATGTGACATTAATAATGCAGTTTGGATGGGAAAAGTATCAAGAGAGGAGAAGAATACTGAATTTGCTTTCCCAGAGTTTAATTTCCAACGTTCCTCTTTTTCCATAACGTGTTTTACATACAACGGCAATTTTCTATCATGGAAGGGAGGGGTCTTGATGAAATGTATTTGTTATGAAGAAAGGGGAAGAATGGGCTCGTTTTTATATTCAGAAGCATCAGCTGACGTAAGAAGACGTTTTTATAGCATGCACTAGCAACTAAATCACTTGCCTTCACTCTTTCCTTCAAAGAAGGCAAATTTCAAATTCAAATTTTACAAAACTATTGATTCTGTGGCAAAATTGAAAGCAGAAAAATGGTTGTATTATGGCGATTTGGAGTTACACACTGTTTGTTAAATAGCAAAGTACTGTGTGAAAAAACTAAATTAGTTCAAAAATAAATTTATGTTACTTATTTATCCGGTATCTCACACTAATCCCATGTTGATTTTAATGATTACTGCAGTTTCGGGTTGTGTGAGCCCATCGGGTTGTGTTACTTGTATTTTTTAGGAATCGTTCCATACAGAGCTCGTTAACATTTCAAACAATCGAGAATACAGTCCACAAATACACGTTTACACGAATACAAATATACATGTTTACAAAAGTTAAAACGGTTAAAAAGTTTAAAAACATACGATATCGGTCAGTGTGCGCACATTTCGGTTCGCGACAAATTAGTTCGTTTTGATCCAACGATGGTCAATTTTGAACTTGTTAAAAACGTTTTTGAATGTAAGAGGAAATCAAAGAAATAAGTTCAATTGTTAGATACGTACTTTACTAAGTGTTTTACAAGGAAATAGTATTGTCTTAAGAAAAAGCGGGTTACTAAGCAATTTATAAAATAACTGCAAATGAAATGGCACAATGCATGAGTAGAATATTAAGTTAATTTATAGATAAGGTAAACAAAACAAACTCTTAACTACGAATGGTAAAAGCAATTTTAAGTTAAAGAATATTATAAAAACGATAACACACACAAATATATAAGTTATATCATACAACATATACCTGTTAAGGTATGTAACAGTTTACGAAACATAATTAAATCATTACAATCTGTATAAATTTACTGCCTTTTTAAGTATGCTGTTTGTATGTGTATAAGCGAGGGTATGCATTTTAAGTAGGCCTAATACAAAATCAGTAAGCATGGACGAGCTACAGACCTTTTCTTACAAGGTTCCGATACAAACGAATGCCTATATTTGATTAAATAAATTTTACAAAATGGTATTACATTTTGTGTAGTATGCAAGTCAAGATATAAATTTGTTTGTCCATTTGGGAAATACAACTTATTATATTAGAGCCTGTAACATAAATCATAGATTGACTTGTTTTTAATATTGGCCTATGCAATGTGAGTCTAGTGTTTTGGGCTTCTTACACAATAAAAACAAAACAAAAAAAAAAAAACAGAGATTTTCATGATTGATGTTAAGAAAGCTAAATATACTGGAGAATTTGATACAAAATAATGAACATTTATTAATTTGAGTGGATAAATAAATATAAAAGTTGTACGACGAGAATAGCAGCAAATAACCTCAAAAATAATGTTTTTACTGCTAACATGTTTTATCTTGATTATTCATACGACCTATTAATAAAATCAACATAACTCTTGTTTTATTAGAATTTTTAGGTTTTTATGATATTTCGTTTTTTTGTTCATACGATTTTACTAAGTAAATCAAATATTTTATTTGTTTGTGTTGGAGTTAAATATAAAAAGGAGGAAAACGAAAAAATTCCCATGCTTTTAAAATGAGCCATAAATAATATTTTAAGATGAAAATTATACTCACCAGAAAACGTTTTCTGTATACGTTTTTATTTTATTTTTATATTTAACCCTATTTAAGAATATATACAAAATGGAGAAGGTGTTCATTTTCCCTTGATCATTTATAATGAAATTGCTAATTACTCAATTATTTGAACAATACTCAAATATAAAACCGAATATACCGAATTCTAGTTCACGTTATTTGAATAAAATTAGTTGCGATGATACGACCGCATTCAACATTGTGAGGTTAGGACAGATCATGACAAACTTACAAATGTTCGCAGTAGTTTACAGAAGATGAGTTAAAGTAGTTGCTAATGTCCATGGAGACAAAGATGTAGCTTATCTGAGTCCCTAGAGACCGACGTGAGTCAAATATTCTCATCTCTCGACACAGCAAGAGCAAACAGTACAGTACAATATCGGTTGACTGGATCACACGGACACAGAGCTGTTATTTAAATACAAACTGTTATCCAATAAAGCAGTTGTTAGTATAAATATACGTTATTTCGCTGGTGGATATTTTGAACAGTACTACATTAAAGCAAAAGAACACTGATATCAGTATATAAACTTATTTAGTAAAATAATGATTGTATATTCATGGTTATCAAAATGTTTACTTTTCGAAATTTTCAATGATGTAACAATTGTCCTATATTCACATTCAAAATTTCTCCTAAGATGCTTACCCCCTCCCCCCCTCCCAACTTGAAACGCGACCAATTAAGCCAAACGGTTATCAAAATGTTTACTTTTTCGACATTTTAAATGATGTAACAATTGTCCTATATTCACATTCG
>JAGFPH010000021.1:1184697-1208149 GCA_018207615.1 Philaenus spumarius
CACACACACACACACACACACACACACACACACACACACACACACACGGTCGGACACCTCGGCGGGAATAGTCAGAATGGCTTCCTGGGACCTCAAAACGTGGAGATTTAGGAGATTTAATGAAAACTCGACTTTCGAAAATCGGACCGAAATCAATAACTTCCCTTTATTGGTAGCGGGAAGTTAAAAAGGGAAATTTTGTAATTAATTCTAAAAATTATTAAATGCAACTTATAACAAAATGCGTTTGATTGCATAAAATAATTGGGTGCCTTTATACAATAAAATTATTACAGCTTGTGACTGACATTTATAAAATAATTATGTGAATTTCAATAGTCAACCAATTAGACGATATTTGTGTGCATAAAGTTACAGTTAAAAACGTAATTAATTATTCTATTAATTTGTTAGTTTTGGTTACGATTAAATCCTGATAAAATCGTTTGAAGTGTCAAATTTTTTTATAAAAGAGCAAAAATTTGAGTACCAATTATATATAAATAATTACTATTATTATATAATTATAAATTTCATTACAAAAGTGTATACTGTTCGACATATAAAATGGATATTCTGCTTACAAACAAATATTAATAAATTAATCAAAGAATAACTAAAATAAGAAAAAGCTATGTTTTTATAAACAATTAAATTTGTAGTATCCCATTAATTTAAACTGCTACAGACATTTATATAATCTGTCCAATTTACATTTAAATATGTATTGTTTATCAACTAAAAACTTACAATACATATGAGTAGACATGATCTGCACCAACGCAGTGACATGTCAGATGTTTAAATACATATTGAACTACATTATAGAGATCCAAGCGTAATGTTAATTTCAATTAAGATGTCATAAGAGTAAAGTAATATATATTTCAGAAAAGATTGCTGGTACAGCAAAGTCCTTGACGATATTCATGAGATGAATGATAATATATTCAACCAAATCCAAGGAACATATTTTAGAGATAGTCCTTAACGATTTTAGACCAACCAATGAAACTGTATTAGAATCCCGTTTGGAAACGTCAAATGTCAACTCAGTAAGAAGAATGTTTTTGACAAATTAACATATTTTTCGGTTAATTCATGCAGTTTTGAATCGGATATATTAAAATTTTCTTCAGATTCATTCATTTTATTTTTTAAACCAATTTGTATTCATACAGAAATATAAAATGATACAATAATTGTATACATTTAGACTGTGTGGCACTTCGAAAAAATCATACCCGTTAATGATAACTGACTGATTTTAATAAATGTTTTTTTAAAAACCCACTTAGCATCTTAATCTTAATATCTATTAGAAATATATTTGACTGAACAGAAGCTTGATATGGCAGAAGTAGGTCAGACTACTCAAAAGCTTCCACTTTGCAGTACATTTCGGCTTCAATAGTGTACGAGTAAGGCATTCAATCGGAATAGCTTCTAGTTTGTTCAAATAAAACTCAAACTTCGAATATATAATTAGAAAAATGAACTGAAGTATGTAACTGCGATTACTCTAAAATTAACTGACCAATTTAAATTTTAGACCCATTGCCTTAAAAACAATTCAAACGTAAACAAATGCACAGTTATATGGGTTATACAGGGTTCTATACTTTAAAGACAAACATCTGTACCCTTATAAAATCTCTATTTGATAACGTATTTTGACCTAGTTATAATATATGCTTAAAACGCATTCAAACATATTTTGATATGCATTTAGCGAGGGGGAAATAAGATTTTTTTAATATATAGTTTCGAATTTATAGTTTGGAATGTCACGTATTATTGAAAGGCAATACATTTTTTATATCAAAACATGTAGTTTTTAAGATATTCCAGAAAAAGTTGTTAATATACTTTACGGGAAAACTACAGCGAATGCAAATTGTTGAGAATGTGTTGTTGCATTTAAATTCTAGTGCTGTAAGTTTTTGTGTTTCGAAACCTTCATACATTTTTTATAATTTAATCAATTGTTAATCTTTCGAACTCGTATGTAAAATTATTTCAAGGATTTTAAAATAATAAATTTACAAATTAATGCTGACTAACAATATTTTTAGACGTATGACAAATCACCGCGCTAGATTACATCAAGTAGAGGTTGCTCTTACAGGTGACTAAAATTTTGCTAAGATATTTTGTAATATAGTATAATATCACACGTACAACCTTATAGAAACAAAGGAAGATAAAAACATTTCTAATGAATTTCTGAATTGATAATTTAGTAGAACGAAATTCATGCACACCGGTTCAATTTATGATTTACGATATTCAGAATCCCTGCCAATAGCAGCTGTATATACATGGATGAGTGCCATCCTATTGTACAGGAACATGTAGAACAATGGCGGAAAGAATATTTTAACTTACTTTGTAACTCGGGATTATTTATTGTCTCGAAAGATGAGACAAAGAACTTGTTGTAGTATTAACAAAATTTCGGAGACAACATAACAGATTTGAAATTTGAACAAATATTTTATTTAGTAATGCATTTTCAAAGTAAAGCATGTTTGGTTTTAAGTGGAGAGCGCTGGATAAAACGAATTTGTTATTTTACGAAAAAGAGACACTTCGGTATTAATAATAATGTATTAGCGGTACACTCAATTTATTTAAACGTGATATAAAATGGAATGCTTTATATTTTAAACAATAATCGTTATTAAGTTATAAAGCAATTAACTAAAGTCAAATATTACAGATTTTTATTATTATTAAATATTACCGATCGGCAGCATTATTTATTTTAATAAAATCAGTAATTGTTGAAAATATTTGTTTCAGCTATTAGTACTTTATTCAGGTATGCGCGAAACTGACACTACAATCGCCCACGCCACCTGCGTTACTAATACCCTCCTTTAGGTCATTAAAATAAGTTTCATACATAAATGTTTTAAAAATACATGTTCAACCTATCCATGGATGAGTGATAAATGTATACATTATACGCCTTCGTAGACAAAACAATTTGCCTCTACTGTATTTGGAAAATTACGATTATCCCTAGGGGAATTAATTCTAACCTTTCAACCAATATGCCAACTAGGTCAATATAATCTTTACAACTAATATTACATGAGCATACAATAACTAACTATAAGTACAAGATTTTTTAAGATCTTGGCTATAATTATAAGGTAAAACACATTAAACACTCTTGGACTACTCTAAATGATATACATAAGTTTCAAAAACAAACATCTTATTTAGTTTTTGAAGTCAAGCTCACATTACAAAGTGAAAATAACCTAAAATAACTGTATAAAGTACAATAGAACTGAATTAAATCTCTTTTAAAGTTCACCAAATAAACACATCTGCTGAAATTTCACCTAGTTTATAAAGCTAACCAGTATAGTTTATAATAATACAATTTAAAACAATATTTTACTATACATTTTATAGGGAGGGATCAATGTTTGGTACTCTAAGAGTATTATTTAAAAAGATTTTATAGTTTTATGTAATGATATTAAAAATATTTTGATGAGCAGTCTTTTAGATACTTTTGTAGATGTTGTTAAATGCCCAAACTTTGCTCAATTTCCGAAAGCACTGCACTGAAACTTTGTGATATTATGAAAAATATGTTTTAATACATACTTTGTACCGCTGCATTTAGGAACTGTCCTCATTCACTGCCGCACTACCAATCTATAATTTGTTCCATGGTTATTGATTTTGAGGGATAGTTAATATAGTTACTACATGCAGTGCAAGATAAACCATAAAGAAAGCAGTTGCTTTAAGGCTCCGTATCTTTCGAAGCCACAGGAGGGGTTCTGCCAGAGGTCTGTGTGAGAGCTAACTTGGACAGAAAAGAAATCAACAGTTTAATACAATTAACGATTGCTATTGATAACAGCTTCTTATTTATAAATTTGCTTATCAAATGTTGTCCTTAATGTAAAATCGTTAGTTTCGTTAGTCGAGATCAGAACTTGCTGCGTAAGTACAGGCCTAATGCAATTTTAAAATTTATATAATTTTGTTTTTTTCCAGGTTGGTTTATTTCTGATAATTAAATATTAATTACAATATGGCTTTGGGTTTTATGTTGCCTAACGACAGCAACAACTTTGTAAATAGGTTATGGAAGACAATAATTTTGCAAAAACTTGTTTAATCAACGAGTTGGTGAGTGTTTCTCTATTTAAACATATACTATAAGATTCCTAAATTAGTACAAAATTAGTTGTTCCAGAAGAGTCCTGTAGCTTAACTTGCTTAAGGGCCCCAAAGTTTGATAATTCGGCACTGACGATAAAAGTCTTTGATGAATTGCGGAACCATTGGCGCTAGATTCAAACTTGCACTTCTGTTTATACCACAGATTACGTTAAAATGTTTGTGGGAATTGAAAACCATCATGGAAAACCGTTTTAGAAAATAAGGAATCTTGCATGAAATTTAAAAGGAGACGAAATGGATCAAAATAATAAATAAAAACAAATTTATCGATACATACCTCGCCTGTTCCAATTAAAACCTGTATACTCTTATCTGTTGTATTTTCATAACATGACTAATTTACAGCTTTGGTTTGTACAAACCAATAAACCAACCTCAACTGTCTTAGCAGACATCAGAGATGATGTATAGTTAGGGTTAACCCAACTGATTAAATTATCAATGATGTTGAAGGAAACTGACTTAAAATACAGCGCGGTCATTTACAATTTGTGCCCACCGAGTCGCCAGTTTATCAAGTGTATCCTCGGTCTTTCAATAATAAATTAGCTGAGCAGAGGGAAGGATGGATTTATTGTTCAGCCAGAGACAATTTCAGGAGATTGGGCCACCGTCAAGGAACAATACATTTGTACACGGACCAAAAGAAGGGATTAATATGAAATCTTTCAAACTTTTATTTAGCGATGAATTATAACCCAGCTCGTAAATGAGTTACCTTTATTTGGTCCAGCAGAAACGTTTTATTTTGATTGCAGTTGTATGTATTTTATGACCACCGACAAATAATTTAATCAAATTTGTTGTCCTTAAAAAGACCCAATATCGGTCATTTGATATTATTAGCAATTTTAAAATTGGAAATAGAAAGATTATGGCTTAGTTACTTCGGGTAGTTGTTATCTCGATTATTAAATATTACATTATCTCGATACTTAGATAAGTGCATCAATGCGGTTTCTAGATAGTGATTAACGTATTTACTTTTCTTATTTTTACTTTGATCTCTTTTCGAGACCTTATTATTCAAAATAGTTCAAATATTTTAAAGATTAGTGTTTACACATATTATAAGGTTTTAAATGATTAGAAGATTTAAATTTAAGGAGGAGAATTGTAGTAAAACAAAAATATAAAATATAATATATATAAAAGTATATATTTTTAGCTTCAAAACAAAGGAAAAATTTGAAGGCCAGACACTTTTCCGAATACTATATTATAATATTTAACAATACAATTTTAAATGTCTAATAGTGAATCTTCCTGATTGGAAATAACATTTATAATGTTTGATGCATAATGGGAGGAATCAGGAACTTTAAGACATATTTGAGAAGCCCTATTTGACCTATTTGAGAATGTTATGAATTGTTTTATCAGTTGTCAGTGGATATAAAAGGGAAAATGTGGGCTATGACGAAGTTGTGGATGTAATCCAAGTAAGAAACTGGAAGGCTATAGCAATATACATAAATCCGCCAGGCGAATATATTGTTTGTTATATGTTTTATAATGTCTGTATTTATTATATTTTTTTTTATTGTTAGATTTCATTTAGATGACAAAATAATATCGATGTGTGCTTATTTCGTATACTGATATTTCAATTGTATTTGCTGGGAAATAAACCTGCAAACTACGAATACAGGCCACAAACTTTGATTTCAGAGTTATAGAGTGTTCATAAAGTCTTTTAACCCCCTTTATTACTTTGGTTATAGAAAATAAGTTAACAAACTTTGTAAATATCTTGTGTTGCATAACAGTACTTTTTTTGACATATCTGACCCCCTATGATTATGGGGGGCTAGGGGGAGGTCAACAATTTTAAATATAAAGATAGGCCATGCAATACACAATTTAAAAGCTTATTACAAGAGAAACAGAACGGCGCAAACTAGAGGTTAGTATGTCAAAAAAGTCCTGATATGCAACACAAAATATTTACAAAGTTTGTTAACTTATTTTCAATAACCAAAATTATAAAGGGGATTAAAGGACTTTATAAAAACTCTGTATATACGAGTATAAGTGATATTAATAATCTTTAAAGAGTTATTTTAATGCATTTGAATACTTAAATGTATAGTGACATATACAGTTGAACATTCTACAATCGAGATGGAGTTAAAACGCCGTAAATCGTTGATGTTGGATTTTTAAACGGAACAAGAAACAGAGCAGGCTGAGGCAAGAGTAGGACAACATGTTCATCCATCATCCCTCGGCTGTCAGTATCACGACAAAAACTTGCCTTAATGCTAACGACCCAGTAGCGTCAGCGTCACTAACTACTATCAAATTAAACGCAGGCTGCAATTAATCACGTTGTATTAGCTTCAAATTTTTCACGACACATTTTTAAAGTGTAATCCATTATTATAGTTATTAAAATAAACCACTCCTTTAACACATGTAAGAGAACTGAATCTTAATAGTCTATTTAATAATTTTATTAAATTAATAGTTCTGTAATGGTTTAGAGTAAACATGTAAAAGTAAGCAATTATACAATTGTAACTTAAATAGTTAAGTACAAAATTCAAAGGAATCGTTTTTAATATTTAAATGTTAAGAAGTCTGTAGACGTAATAAAGCATCTAGACTTAAGCGTAATAAAAAAAAGTTTTATTAAGATCACATGAGGATTAAGAAAGTAGATATCTTATGAAGTAGAATTTTAAATTTAGATAGAATATTAATTACAATATTGATATCATTTCTATAAAGATATTTTGAACAAAACATAATTAATCTGAACTAGACTCTGTAATTATTGAACCTATTTATCTAATAGGTTCAATACCTCTCAAGCTAGAGCGATATTGATTCGAGTTTTCGACTTTGGTGGAACGACGTCATAAAATCAAATAATGTTAGATATTGTTATAGTAATGTTATAGATTGGCACAAATCTAGGCGCCAAATTAAATATTAAAAAAATATCCTCTGCCAAGGAGTTTGACAAAGCTCACACCAAAAAGGTAGAATATTTCTTCATACACTTCTTAAAAATTAATTTAAATTCTAAAAATAAATATATGTTAGGTTATCGTGAGTGGTCACTTACTCACTGACTTACTCAAATATACAAAATTTTCAGCATAAACAAAAAGTCACCCTAGCATAAAATTTTACACTCATGTTGACCTGTTATATATCTTCCATTTGCAACCACACAAAAATTTTAAATTCAAAAATTTTAATTGTTTTCTGTTGAAAACAATCACTGTAAACAGATTATTTTAAGGCAATATACAATTGAAAATCCCCGTAGTAAAAATTAGACAAACAGGCTCACTTGTATTATTATTTGGCGTAGAAAAATTATATTAACTTTTATTGTTGACTTATTGTACAACCGTTTCTCAATTATTTAACAGTCACAAACAGTTGAGATTACTCAGAATACGTTGTTGTGGTCCGATCAAACTTTCTACTAGACTTGCAACACATTTGATGTAATGAGCAAGATTAAATATCATAACCACACAAAATTAGATGAGTTTTTGAAATTTCCAAATGAGTTAAACTCAATTTTCCTTTTCTCGACACTTGTTAATGTTTGAAAAACAACATTTTTTTGATTTTTGTAGTTGCTTACTTCTTGGCGACACAATTTGAACGAAAACAAATAAACTACAAAATAATGTTGATGTGATCCTTGAACAGAGTTTTTATAAGGTAGAATAAAAAAAAGGGGAGACGGAAATTTATGTTACTTTACAAATGTTTAAACAGATAATTGTTTAATATATCATAGAATAATAAACTTGACCTTTTTGAATATTATTCAACAGTAGAAAGTTGAATAAATCACTACAAAATAACGTTGATACATTGTACACATCCTAATGAAAAAATAATGAATTTCCTGCGGATGATCAATCACATCCATCTATATTCATTCCTTAATTTTAAAAATATGTACGAATTTCTTGTAGTGTACCGACAATATTAAGATCGTCAGATTGAAAAAAAACCTAGTTATACTTCTAAGATATCATTAGAATATCCGGAATCCCGTTGTCCAAGCCAAATT
The DNA here is from genome assembly GCA_018207615.1 of Philaenus spumarius. Lineage (NCBI taxonomy): Eukaryota > Metazoa > Arthropoda > Insecta > Hemiptera > Aphrophoridae > Philaenus > Philaenus spumarius. The sequence goes on from JAGFPH010000021.1 coordinate 1,192,958, forward strand.
AGTTTTAAAACTGGAACTGATATGGTAAATAATACAAAGAAACTAATATGTACAGGAATAAACTATAGGATACACAGAGACAGAGAGAATATCAGTTTATAACGTTGTAAGAATACTGACAACCGAGCGATTTCCTCTCATAGAACTATACTATGTCTGATTGAATCTGAAAAAAAAAGAAGATTTCAGTTTACGTCGGGTAAATTCTATTTATCCTTAACATAACGCCGGAAAATTAAGCCACCTTTTCCGGAAACGCAATTGATATTGCCGGCGCTAAAAACAAATAAAACGGTTTTGAGGTTGATACAATCAGGCAGAGAAAATTGAATGTTTCGTCGTTTACTGCAGTGAGAACATTTCAACCACACGTAAACGTTGTGCTATTATTAGATCCATGATTTGGTTAGAATAAACTTAAATTAATGAAACTTACTAGTTATGTATTTGTATGAGGAATCAGTTGATGACTTTGTATTTGAGAATAATAATAAATACTAGTGGACCCGGCATTGCTTCGCTATTGCTATTGCTTGATTTACCTAACCTAAAATTATATTCAGTTTTTGATCCAAATCAGTTGTTGATCAAAATCAGCTGTTTTAAGCTTTTCATACGAACAGCTGTTTTTTGTGCCCCTGATAAAATCAAAAGAAATCTTTCTTCTTCTTCCTTAAGATTGACCTTCCATAAGATTAACATTGAAACTTTGAGGGCCACTGGGGCGTATCCCTGAGGACCGATGTAAATTATAATGGGATTCTGCTCATCTACAGGACACTACCTTTCTAACGGTATGCGAGAATTTCTCCTACGATGCACACAAGCTGAGAAAAAAGGACAAGTTTTGTGCTTGCCTATTAATATATAGATTTTATTTTTGAAACCTGGTTTTACGGTAATTATACAACTATTTTTTTTTTTTTTTGAGAAAAAGTGCGACATTTTATAAATGACTACTCAAACTGTTATACTCATATATACAACTCATCCCTTTAATTTTAAATGTACCTTTGTATTTAAATATTTTTTCTTTCTAAATAACACAGAATACTTTCGATTTATAAAGGTTGACAAGTTATAATACATAATCCGCTTATATCCCAATAATCTCAACTACAAATAATAATAATATACGTTTTTGGTATCAAAAAAATTTATATTTTACTATAATGTCGAGTGAGGTATCGTTTGGAAGATCTTTATTTAGAAATATCAAAACTTTTTAGAATTTTGTGATATATAATATGTAGTTTGCAAGATATTTTCGAGAATGATGAACTCACTCACTCCTATCGATTTCTGAAATAGAATTTTGACAAAAAAAAAACATGGTGTTAGATACACTCTCGTATACTTTATAGAAAAAACAAAAGCGAATTACCACTACTTTGAAAAAAACAGTACAAAATAAATATATTCTGGCTGATGTGTACTGTATTTGCGAGCAGAATCTTCCACGTATCCCCCCCCCCACTAGTAATGTTAAATGTATTCTCTTCACGGTTACCATTATAATTTGGTAAATTGTGTATACATGGTCGAAACGGCTGAAAGTATCTTTGGCGCTCAAGTAAAACTGGCATTTGTGGAACATTTGTAGATTCGTTGAACAGACAGGTTGTTTAACACCGAAGGACATTTTTCTACCATTTTTTTAGAAGAGTATACACAAATGGCAAGTGACGAACGAAATTGAATACAAATTAAATTTGGAAACTCCTGTTTGCTTTAAAACCATATATCCATGTCGGTTTGCAAATACTTTACCATAAGGTACCAACTTGTCTAATTAGGAAAGTGAAAATTGTTAAGTTATAAAGTTGGAAGCTTAGAAACTTAATGCTAATTATATTATTTGTAAAAATGTTGGTTTGTTCAAAACACATAAAGGTTTTACTATTATAATTATTTCTAAAACATTCTAATTCCGTTTTTATTTAGTAACTCACCTTCTCACGCATTTTTAAAAGTAGTACAGTTGCTTTTACAGATTTCTTTGTTATTTACCTAAAGAACTAAAGTCGTAAAATGTCTAAAAATATCATTTATTAGCGAAACGAAGTCTAAAAATATAATTTACTATGACATGCTTATGACCTTGCGAAGGCCAATGCCACCAATACGACAATAAATCGGTCGCTTACATTATTACAAAGTTGGCAACATAATGCAATTTCATAATAGAGGTCAATGTGTAGTCAGCTGATCGGACGTGGCATCAAGGATTCTTTTCACTTTCGGTATATAACTCCGTATTGACAATGGAACGGTACAGTGTATCTGCCAATCTAAAACAATGAAGTTCTTACATAGCATTGCAGTTCTGTTGACATTAGCTGTGCTCACAACAGCTGAAGCACCTAGTGGACCTTATTCACCATCAGGTTACAAACCATCTGGTCGTCTTTTACTACTCCCATCTCGTCTGCAAGCGCAACAGGCCTCAGCTCCAACAGTTTACGGACCACCTCAAGTTTCTACGTCAACCGCTGCAACTACAACTACTGAAGCTGTAACCACAGAGACCCCAGCAACAGAACAACCAGAAGACACACCAGAAGCGTCCGATGCCAACGAACAGTCTCAACAACTGAAGAACGATGACAGTGGGCTATATTATATTTTACTTCCCGATGGTAGATTACAACGTGTCGAGTACAGGACATCCCCTATTGTAAAGGAGGAATCTAAAGAAGAAATTTCGTCACCATTTAGGCAACAAAACAAACAGTACCAACAATTTCAAAACTTTCAACAGGGTCAATTTCAAAATGCTCAACTAAATCAATTCCAGAAACAAAACACACAAGAAAACCAGTTTCAGAACCAACAGTTTCAGGCTGTTCAACAAAATCAATTCCAAGCTCAGCGGTATCAACAATTCCAGAACGCTCAACGAAACCAATTCCAAAACCAGGGAGCCAATCAAAACCAGTTCCAGCAGTTGAGAAACCCCCAACAAAATCAATTCGAAGAACAGCAAAGTCGACTTCTTCAACACACCGCATTTCAAGCTAGCTTGAAGTCTGGAAACCTTCAACAATCCCCCGTAGAATCCAGCAACTCCCAAAACGTACAAACTCAGGCACCAAGGCAAAATAGTTTCCAAGAGAAATCTGTCGCGAATCAATTTCCTTCAGCTTCAAGCAACAGCCAACAATTTCAAAGCAGTAGACCAAATAAAGCTCCTCAGCAGACCTTTGCTAAACAACAATATCAGCCTAATCAGTATCCTTCTGAATCCAACCAACAACGGTTCCAGCCTCAAGCCGCCCAATACTTCCAGATGCAGTCCGAACGGCAACAAGCCGAACAACCGATCATGGTGAATGGTTTCGTGGCGAATGTACAATACACTGACGTAGAACCAATCAGCGCTCCTATCTATGCTTACAACCCAGCTCCGTTGGTTCGCATTCTCAAGAAATAGATTTGTGTTCTATACTGGAGATAGATTCATTTAATTGTGTACGATTTACTTATAGTCAATAAAATGTAATAGGTTTTCATTTATGTGTAACTTATTTATGTATTATATCCTCTAAAACTATATCTATGCAACATTGTGGTACATTTTAGACAAATTCAAATACATTAAAAATCAAAACAGATTATTAATTCGACTCAGCCTAATGTTTAGCAACTAGCAACTCAATAAGTTGATTCTATGTTTGACTTAGCTTATTCGAAAACTTGCTAAGCTTACCTCTTGTGTGCAAGTCATATCTCATATTTACTGCTTAAAAGATTGATATTTTACTCGAAACTTCTTTTAATTTTATTTTTGGTAACAAAGTAGTCGTTAAGGACACTATACCACTGGGTCCAGGTAGAAAAGTGTTGCGAATAAATAAAATAATACTTGTTGAATACCTGTGCTTCGCTTCGATGTTATATACAGTATATAAAACACAAACTGTAAGATAAACTTTATCCCAGGTTAAAGAATGTTCAGCTAAAGTTAAAACATAACACATACAACATGTATATGTAAATATTGTTGTATGTATAAATCAAATTAAATTTTTTTAGGACTATAAATAATAATAATTTAAATATAAGTAATAAGGGTAAAAATTAGGGATATGCTCATAAGCAAAAGGTTATTAAAGTTTTAATAATGAGTTTATGTGTGGAGATAGCATTAAAATTAATTAAAATTCAACTATCTGCTAGTCCATAATTACGATATACTCGTATTTACTGATATTGCTCTTGATTTTATATGATACAATTTTAATTTTCAATTAGTTGGATGATTTTGGAGCATTCTTCAAACAAACTAATAAACTGATATTACCAGTATTTACTACTAAACCTGGAGCTAAACCTGATTTTTAAGTATTTCCTCTCATAAAATAAATAGCCTACTAGCTTAATTTAGATTTTAAAGGGTGTTTAACAGATGATGACAACTACAACCCTTCCATGGTTATTATAATGTTGTTTTAACAATATTAACACAACCAGCGCCTTTTTAGTACGAAAATTATATACTAGTAAGAACCCGCAACTTGCCCAGATGAGAATAAATTAATGAAACGAATACAGAGTAAAATTGAGCCCATTACATGCAATTTGAAAAACTTCAAAGTCCGAGTTCTCTGGCCCAAAAACTCCGTATGAAGAGTTTCGTTTGAAGTGATCAATGTAGGCTGCATTCCTACAACATAATCAAATGCGCCTCGGTAAGTCCTACATTACGTACTCCACTAGTTTTTCACTCATAACTTGGGAACTAACGTGAAATTAATAATCCGACTTCAAGAAGCAATTCGGGCCTTTTTCGATCACCTTTGCTAAAATTGCCAATCTGTAGATCTGTAAATCTACCGTAGATTTGGAAGGGCATCGTACACACAGATAAGAATCTTAATTTCATTATTATATATATATAATGTACATACACGTAATGTTACCCAACAAAATTTTCAATGTTAACGAATTTAAGGTAAAGTAGTATTTTGCATCCTGCCGGTAAAAATCCATTCTCTGTTTATAACATGTGTGAATGTACTTCTTATAGAACAAAAAATGGATTGTACTATTGAAACGTTTGTATTTATATCTTTTTATATTCTACTAGTGAACCCGGCAATGCTTCGCTATTATTTGATTTAATTTTAAGTATAGTTATACCATTCCATCCCTTTGACTTAAGTAATCAAATTGAGCATTTTTTGTATATAAATTAAGTTTATTTTTGTTGTACAGCTTTAGCTGTAGTAATTATAACACTCCTGGCAATGATATGGATGGAGTGTGAAATTTTTAGCGAAATGGTTGAATAGTTTTTGAGTCTACAGAGGACATAGAAACAAAGAAGTAAACATTCATTTATATATAGAGTGATTAATAAAAACAATTACCCCAAAATCGTGACCCCGAAGAGCTGCGACGGTCAAAATCGGATTTCCCGTACCCAAAAACATATAAAACGATACACCACAGTTTATTTTCAAAATTGTGATCCCAATATAGTGATACCGAAGAGCTATGGCTCTTTCTCTATCAAAATAATATGTTCATACCCAAAAACATAATAATACTACCCCACACTGTATTTCCAAAATATTAACCCCCAAAATAGTTGCCCCAAAGCGCTACGACCCTTTCTATATCAAAATCAGTTTCCCCGTAAACAGAAGTTTCACTTTTAAAAGTGTTACACCAAAAATCTCTAAATTAATAATTTCCACAACTAAAATGTGTTGCCATGTCAACGATAAGGACAATGGAGAAGGTGTTGATTCCAGCAAGTAAGGTGTTACATGGTAGTGAGTTACAAATATTAACAGCTAATTTAAAAATATGAAACAATTATTAAATAATTGTAACTGCTGTTATAAAATATACGAAATAATTTAATTTTAACATTTAACATTATTTACCAACTTAGTTTTGAGGTTATTATTAATCCTACACCTTTATTATAAACTAGTGGACCCGCCAATGCTTCGCTATTGCTATTGCTTGATTTACCTAACCTAAAATTATATTCAGTTTTTGATCCAAATCAGTTGTTGATCAAAATCAGCTGTTGATCAAAATCAGCTGTTTTAAGCTTTTCATAGGAACAGCTGTTTTTTGTGCCCTTGATAAAATCAAAAGAAATATTTGTTCTTCTTCCTTATGATTGACCTTCCATAAGATTAACATTGAAACTTTGAGGGCCACTGGGGCGTAGCCCTAATGTCCTAGGACTTCGGTAAATGGCCTAAAACCTTCCCAGGGTTAACCTGTGTTACTATGCAAAATTTCAAAGCAATCGGATGGACGGTTTGGTAACGCATAAAGGACAAACATACAAACGTACAGACGGACATACATTAAATTTTATAGATATAGAAGACTAGCTGACCCGTACGGCGTTGCTCGTGGTTGTTGCTATTTCAGTCTTTTTGACGTAATTGTAATTCTTTTTAAGTGTTCATTGAATACCTGTGCGTATCCTACTGTGGTCATGAAAAAAAGTCTACGCTATTTTATAGGAAAGCACTGAAAATTGTATTCCTGTAAACTACTATCTAACATGAAAAAGCTTTAAATATATTGTTTTAATTTATAGTTTTTACTAAGTTTGACTTTCACTTAATTTCATTGACAATGTTGCGAGCACCTACGGCCTTAGAAGAAGCTACGTACCAAATTTCATTCCAATTCGTTCTTATAGGGATTTTTAGTAACTTTGACCCCCCCTCCCCAAACCACCCTAAAATTTCGAATTTCTTTTAACCCTTTCTTAGCGAGGGTTTAAATTAGCTGGGGGTCGTAGAAAAGATATTTGAATCACTTTGTAACATCCGCGTTAATTTAGGATGTAACAAACTGGATCAAATAGAGTTTGTAATTTTAAATGTATAGACTAATTAATTAGTATAAGATATATATTGTTTAGTATTTAAATATACAATATACAGTATATATCAAAATAAAGCTACGATTTGTGATATTTTAATGGCATTTAGTTTAATTCAGATGGTTTGTTTAGTTTTCAATAAAATATGTTTAAACTCGTGTATGTTTATGGTTATGCTTGGTGTCAAATAATTTGTTTGTTATTATTATTATTGATAGCGAAAATATGTTTTGAAAAGTATTAAAAACTTCATATGATATATTTTATATAAACAATATTTTAAGCAGCATATCTCTAAGTAGGCCTATATAGATATTTAATAACCAATGTTTGAGTTGAATTATAATTCTGTAAGCATTTTTATTTGTGTTTGTTTATAGTTTTTCAATATAACCTGAAAAAGCTGTTGGTTTTTAAGAGTATTAAAGTGATTATAAATTTGCTAAGTAATGTTGCTATGGTAATACATGTAAACAAACATAAGCTTTTTATACGAACAGCTGTTTTTGTGAGCTATGGTTTTGAGTTCATACAATAAATGCTGTTCAGTTTCTTCCAAATTTGAAACTTTTTCGGGAAACTTTTCAAACTTTTCTTTACGTATCAACCTTCTATGAACTACTACAAACATTTTAAGACCAAAAATAGCCAAATCGGTACAGCCGTTCTCGAGTTTTAGCGAGACTAACGAACAGCAATTCATTTTTATATATATAGATTAGTTAATGCTCAAATTATGGATCACACTACTGAAACGTTTGTATTTATATATTTTTATATTCTATAAGTCAATGCTCAAATTATTGATCACACTATTGAAACGTTTGTATTTATATCTTTTTATATTCTATTATCTCTTTGTATTCTATTAGTTAATGCTCAAATTATAGATCACACTACTGAAACTTTTGTATTTAAATCTTTTTAAATTCTATTAGTTAATGCTCAAAGTATGGATCACACTACCGAAACGTGTGTGTTCGTGTGTTATAATAAAATTAACAATAACTGAATTAGACATTTACCTAGTACATCATTTAGAGCTACAGACTGTTATATCCTATGTACGGCGGGAAAAATTGTAGTGATTTGTTTGTGTGTTAGCACTTATTCTTAATACTTCTATATGCTATTAAGGATATGCATGCCAGAACGAAACAGTTATATGCAGCTATCTGTTGTTTTACCCTGTTTGTTTTCAATGAATTTAAAATAGAAACTTTTGCATTTTGTGGGAAGTTTTTTATAGATATGTAGAACAAAAATTTCAATTAAAAACAATGATAAATTATAATTTTTTTCTTAAAGATAAGAATTCACTTATAAAGAAGACAAAACTGATTTTCTGTTCTATAACTTGAAAAAGAAAATTATCGGAACAACATTTGTTATCTACAGATGTAAACATACGGTACAAAAGAAGTTTACAAATTTGACAAATACAAATATTCCTCGACCCAGCGACCCAAATTTATAATAAATATGTTCAATATCTGTGATGTTCTATATTCACTAAATTATTTTTAAATGTACAGAGTAAAGTTTGGTTACCATTAATTAGAGCTTTGTTTTCATGTGTTTTAAGATTCTTCTTAACTTACGTAGAATGTTTAGGTCGCATTAATTCAACGAACTTTCATAGAATTGAATGGAGAATTTAATTGAGTTTTTTTCACAGTGAAGCCAAGCGGTCAATACACACAATAAAATAACATTATTAGAAGTATAAATATTTGCTTATGATCTTTATTCATCAGATAATAAACAAAACTTTAAAGGTACTGGTGATAAGCTTACCCTTAATTTTGATTTGTTAGAGCTCTTATGCTTAAAGGTTTTTGCTTAAATGTATAACCGATTTTCAATACTAAATGCAAATATTAAAAACGTAACTATTTAGGCTAGTCAATATCAAAATGGTTAACAAAAGCTTACATTCTTCTATCCTCGCAATTATATATATTTAATTATAAATATAATTTATGTTTTAGTTACAAGTCAATCTAAAGGCTGTATGAAATTTATTTGTACTATGTTAATATTGAATTGTAATATATAAATTTAATGACAGATGACTGAAGCAATATTAATTGAACAAATTAATACAACTTTGTATTCAGAAAAAAGATTAAACATATTTTGTAAAACACGGGTTTACAATAAAGGGAAACTAAAACAAAGATAGAAATAATGGTCCATTAGTTTGTATGTAAACTTTTTGTTTCATTTATATTTATTCTAAATATCGTTAATTTTAGTTTGTATTTTAGGGATCGATACCTCATACACCCTTATACCATCAAATGTTTTTCCACCACAGTAAAATGTCTGCAAAACTTAAAACGATTTAGGATAAAATTTGAAATATTTAGAATTCTCGTTCACTCACATGTATATAATATACCAACTATCAGAATTGTACAAATATGTCATGTATCTATGCATTTTAGAGGCCAAAAATAGGTACCACAATTAATATTTTAGCGCACCTAACTATAACGTATTTAAAAAAAAAGGCTTGTTTAAGAATCTTATATGTATTTTGAAATCAAAATCTCCTTTGCTCAATATGATGTTAGAGGGTACAAAATTACAGAGCGACTATAACGAGTACTTGCCTAGCTTTATAAATCCATTAAAGAGTACTTTACTACTACTTCAAATCTTGTCTTGGGGTAAAGAAGAAATGGATGAGAACGTCCGAGCTAGCTCGTACCTTGTGGGCCAGTAAGGTTGTTTAAATGGAATACCAATAGCTTTTGTAATCTGATCTGCTGTTTAGGTCTTTAAATTTATTTTTCGCCTTTTCCCATAAGAGCTTAACATTGCAGGTCGGATGAAATATACGAAAAACATTTATTTTATAATATTTATTGCAGCATAAGTAAAGAGGTACACAAGTTCGTCAATGTTATGAAGCATCTGTGCCAGATATAGTCTAGCTCATAACTCCTTGCTTTTATTAAAGGTCGTACTCAAACAGCGATGCCAATATTACCCAGTGTAAAATGTATTAATCCCAGGGGTGCCAACATGGCCATGTCATATCGTGTCGTCCCTGCTATTGAATAGCAGCTTTCAATATTCCTGTGTAAAGACGAGGAATGTATTCCGGACCTGTTTTGCATAGCATCCCCTTTCTCCCGTTATTAGATTAGGGACAAAGTTATTTCTGCATCTACGAGTAACAAATGTTTACAAATTAGGATTATTGTTTTAATTTTGTGTACTAACAAAAGTTAGTTATGTGTTCCACGAATGTAAATTTTATTCTTCGAAACCCGCTCTTTGTTCCTTTGTTTTGTAAATGTTTGGTACGTGAAAGTTTACTTTGGAGACAACTTCAATGAAATACAATTTTCTTATTTATTTTTCCAGGCTTTTCGTAAAACCACTCGTCGGTTTACTATGTCAAATTAAATCACTACATATTCATAATAATGAAACATTAATTAAAAATATTTATTTACTACACCAGCAAAATTTTTATGGTAATATAATACTAATCACAATACTATATATATATATATGATACATACTTTGTATTTTTAATGGTGGACGTAATTTAATTTAATATGTTAAACATTACAAATAACAAAAAAAAAAAAATTATTAGTTTATCAAGACAATAATTATCCATCAACAATATTGATAATATTATTACCTGAGACAACAATTTCAATTTAAATAGGTCTCACTCGTATCACTTTTAATATTAATAGTCTTTTCCACTAAAATACAATGATTCAAAGTACGTTTATCGTTTACACAACTCATATATATAAATCTTTAAATCTATTAATTTGAACTTGAAAGTTCTATGGCGCAGATCAAATCTGCTACAGTTGCAACCTCCAATACAGGTTGCGAAGGTTCAAACCTTGTTACTAAACTCTGCACTCTCCTGTTTTCATTAGTCTATCTGTCAAAAACGAAAGTAATTAAGCAACAAAAAACAAAAATAGTTTTGTAAAAGGGCTAAACACTCTTAGAAACTATTCACTGCAAAACAGAAAATATAGATTTTACCATCATATTGTCGTCATCATTAGCTTAGTGAGGGTACAATTATAGGTAGTAACTAAATTTTTTCAGACATGAGCAATAATCCTAATAACATAATATAAAAAATATATACACACAAAACTGTATATAAAGTGCAATCCAGTACTATTTTGTGAGAAGGTGCAACACATTTCCTTTGATGGACAGAGTTAATGTAAACACTGAACGTTAACAGTATATATATATATATATAGTAGTTGTTATTTTTCATCTTTAGACATTAGTACATAATTTATTTTCTAAGTATTTTAAAACCCATAACGACGTCTTAGATATTAATAAAGATCTTATTTAGTAAAAATAAAGATATTTTTTTTTAATCTTAAGACAGTAACGCTCATTTTTAGTTTATCTTTGATTTATGCCTAAAAGCAGAAGTATCATCTCAACAGTTGTTAATGAAATAAAACTCACAAACTAACTTAAATTAATGAAGTATGCATAATGAAGTAAAACTGTGTAAAAGAAATAATACAGATTTGCTGTTTTTTGAAATGTAAACAGGTATTATGACAGAGCTAAGTGTTTATTCAATCAGTGATTAAATTAACAATAATTATCAACAATGCATTTTTCCTGTATTTGTACACAAACGCTCCAACGGGATACAACGAAGCTAAAGGCACATTAATAGACGAGTATGAATAGTACGCATAAATATTTCAATAGTATATACGCCAAAAAATTAAGTTATTTCTTGTAGAAACCTTTAATTGTATTACAACTGAAGGTTTTATAATAATGGTTACATCGTTCATCAAAATAAGCCGAAATACTGCAAAAGTGAAATATTGTTTCAGTGCAAATTATACATGTAGATTTACTTATTGTTCATTATAATACATTATAATACATTGATAGACATTATAATACATTTTAGAATCAGTTAACTTCAATTATTGAAGTGTAAGCTATTTTACCATCATGATAGTTTTCACGAAAATAAAATTACTTAAGTCCTTACTTAAATGCATTACTTTTATTTATTATTTACAGTAATAAAATACGAATTACTAAATTCATCACGTTTCAACGGTTTAGTTTCCGTTGCCAAATGATTTGTTTTATGCTAAATACAAAGCTAGGCTGGTTCAGTGATAAAGGTACGTGCCTTTGTGAAACCAAGGCTCTACGTACACGTCATAGCGGTCAATGTGAACAAATTTGAATTTTTACCAAGGATTATAATCCAGGGTTATGGAAGCAAATAAGTATATAAGCTTGTTGTCAACAAATAATAGACATCAGTTCACCAACACTCCAATAAAGATGAGGTTCATTCACTTAACTACACTACTGGCTTTAGCCGTCTTTGCTTCTGGTGAGGTGCCACCTAATAGTTACTTGCCTGGGCGATTTTTGTTTTTACCAGCTCGACAACAGACACAAGAGGCGTTTTTAAATCCTCTTTCAGGTTATAGACCTTCAGAGACAACTACCGCTAGTTCAACAACGTCCACATCTACTACAGAAGCCGCAAAACCAGAATCAGATGAGAAAGAAGATACGTCTGAATCTGCAGGAAATGAACAATCTCAGCAGGTAAAGAATGTAGATAGTGGACTCTATTATGTATTGCTGCCGGACGGAAGATTACAACGAGTTGAATACAGAACAGCTCCTTTAATCAAGGAAGAATCTGCAAAGTTAATTCAACAGGATTTGAAGACTACTGAAACCCAATCGAAATCAGCTATTAACGGTACTGCAGTGTCAGAGAAACATGATGGATCGTTCAGCGAGGAGGGCGAAGAGGTTGTTAACGCCGATAGGAAAGAACAAGGAAAATATACAGAAGGAAGTTATGCACAATTTCCTTTCCAATATGAAATCGCACAGGACTTCCAAACCTCACCCGTAGAAAGTAACTACCAACACACTTCAAGTCAAGGAGACAGCTTTTCTTCCGCAGCAGAATTCCAACGTCAACAAACTTACCAGCAACACACTGTGAATCAAGGTGCACATTATATTCAGACTGCACCAGATCAACAACAAGCAGAAATAAATAAACAAGCTTTCTCCGGGGTACAACATCAGGTACAACAGCCCCAACAGGTGTTCTCGAGGGTACAAGAACAACCCCAACAGGTAGTCACACCTTATCAAACATCTTACAATGTTAACGGAGTGCAATACCAAATAATTCAGAATCAGCCGGCGCATTATGTACAAATCCAACCAGAACAACCTTCGCAGCAAAACGTGTTTCCACAAGTAACATACGATTTCCAACAATCCGAACAACAAGCGCAATACCCTGTCCTTCAAAGTGACAATAAACCTACTGAAGAGGATGGATCCGAAGAGAAGCAGCAGACAGAAACCCCTATGATATCGTTTAATGGATTCACCGCAACAGTACAGTACACTGATGTTGAGCCAATTTCAGCACCGATCTACGCATACAACGCAATGCCTCTTGTCCGAATTCTTAAAAAGTAAAAAAAAATATCTTAAATAACGTATGGAATAGTTAAAAGCTGTTTATGAATTTGTAAATGAAATATTAAAATAAATTTAAAGTTTGCACTTTAAAAAGGGTTAGTTTATATTTTCCTTATATATTTCTTGCCTCATCAAAAAGTCTTTGTGAAAAATAAAGAATTAAGAAATTGGTTTGTGATTATAATGAAACTTTGCATTTTATATTTATGTAATAACTTTGATGTTTGAAATTTATTCCAATTCTTAATTCAAACGAAAACTGTTCATTATTATATAAAAACTGAACCCTTCAATTTAACCTTTTGTGTTTTCCCCACAGTCTTACTAAAACTTTAAAATAATTCACTTCCACACAATAAACATTACTCTAAAATACTACATTATTTTTTTGTTTTTGTAAAGTTATATCAAAGTAGTGTGGATTAAGTATTGTTTCAGTAATATTGACAACCGAGGTCTAATACGTAGAAAAATATAAAACAGAATAATGTACACTATTATGAAATAAAACAAATTTAAATATCCTTTGAAGTTCGTATGGAACCTTCTTAGTCAACTGCTTGTTTTGGAAGGAAGAATACATGTTTACATGAGGAATGCTGATGTTTTTAATAACGAGTTAGCAAATCTGAATCACATACTAAAAGTAAAACCATTCTTTTCTTTATCAGAAAAAAAAACCCGAGGAAATGTAAAAGTGTATTGAAGGGTGTGCAGACTATCCCTTCTTCAAGACTTATGACACGGCTTGTAATTGGCTCCTTAGGGATTGGTATGAACACATCCAGCTCTACTGCAGTTGAGCACCCACTCCTCCCATTTCAGAATTCATCAATCTCTGAGAATCGTCGCCAAACATGTACAATTTAATATAAAAAAAAATTATTTGAAAATACGTGAAAATATGTGTTGAATATATCATTGTTAACTTTTAAACAAAAAGGTAATAATGAATATTAAAATGTAAAATTAACAGATGAAATTTCACTACTCATCAAATTATGACAAAAAAAACAAACTATTTTATATACCTTCAAAGTATGTTAAGGTAATCAATTGATCATAGTTATTAGATAATATTAACGTGGTTATTAAAATGAGTTTATATATTCAACAAACATGTACAATTTATTATAAAAAACATTTATTTGAAAAACACGTGAAAATATGTGTTGAATATATCATTGTTAACTTTTAAACAAAAAGGTAATAATGAATAATAAAATGTCAAATTAACAGATGAAATTTCACTACTCATCAAATTATGACAAAAAACCAAACTATTTTATATACCTTCAAAGTATGTTAAGGTAATCAATTGATCATAGTTATTAGATAATATTAACGTGGTTATTAAAATGAGTTTATATATTCTCGTAAGAAAACCATATTTCCTCTACAATCCGACACTAAACCTAGCTTCGTAATAGTGGGAATGCAAAGCAATATCTTGCAAATTATAAACTAGGTTAATCACCGAGAAAGGAAGTAAACATTAAAATAACATAAACTAAATTATAAGAAATATTTGGTCTAGCTCAGCTTTTACAACTTGAAATACTAAAGTCAGAGAAAACGTGCATTGCTTTTGACATTTGCAGAAATAGGTTTTATTCAAATATTGTGCACCAGGTGGATACCAACTAAATTAAGAATTTTGATTTAATAATTTGGTTGAGATGTTTTTCTTTAGGACGAGAGAGTAACGTAGAAATTAAATTCGTACCCTATATCGTAATTATTTCATGGGTTTCTCTGGGTTTTCTATGCTAGTAAGCTGGACAAACGCGTTGCGTTACGGCTGCATCTATTTAGCA
>JAGFPH010000021.1:1208159-1236118 GCA_018207615.1 Philaenus spumarius
TGGACAAACGCGTTGCGTTACGGCTGCATCTATTTAGCACAGAAAAAAGATATTCTACACAGAATATGTCTAAATTGAATACGGAATGGTTTCCGTCCTGTATTGCTACGTTGACTCTCTTATATATCGTAATTATTTCATGGTTTTCTACGGTAGTAAGCTGGACAAACGCGTTGCGTTACGGCTGCATCTATTTAGCACAGAAAAAAGATATTCTACACATAATATGTCTAAATGGAATACGGAATAGTTTCCGTCCTGTATTTCTACGTTGACTCTCTTATATATCGTAATTATTTCATGGTTTTCTACGGTAGTAAGCTGGACAAACGCGTTGCGTTACGGCTGCATCTATTTAGCACAGAAAAAAGATGTTCTACACATAATATGTCTAAATGGAATACGGAATAGTTTCCGTCCTGTATTGCTACGTTGACTCTCTTATATATCGTAATTATTTCATGGTTTTCTACGGTAGTAAGCTGGACAAACGCGTTGCGTTACGGCTGCATCTATTTAGCACAGAAAAAAGATATTCTACATATAATATGTCTAAATTGAATACGGAATGGTTTCCGTCCCCGTTGACTCTCGTAGACCCTTTGTCCTTAAAAAAAAAAAAAAAAAAGGACAAAAAATCTTTGGTCTGGCAAAAAATCTAAGTAGTATTTAAGTCACGTGGTGTAACATATTTTAGAATCACTATGCTGTGAAAGTATTTGCTCTTTTCTCTGTGATGTATGCTTATAAGGATAAACTTAACATAAACTAATAAATATCAATAAGTTTTTCCCATTCACCCCATAATGTACTTTTAGACTCATGTTCCAATAACAAAGAAGACTTATTATATTCCTAAAATCACAAACAGATATGAATACCGGCGCGGCGCGTGCATTAAATATACATTATGTTAGTATTCAATATTCAGAAATTTGTATTATTTATATATATAAACCCATTACACAATACGTAGTGTATTGACTTTAAATGCATACATAACAGTAAATTTCCGATTAATTCAAATTAGTACGGTACCGAAGAAATTCACTATTCATCATAATTTAAAAAAATGATTGTTTATTCCGGTCATAAATATAATTTACTATTAGCTTTACAAATATTATAAATATTTATTGCGGTTTAGAGTATTTATTGTGGCTTATAGACAGTTTAGTTTTATAGAGTTCGCTACGTTGGTACAACATCATAGTGAGACAACAGCGACACCTGTCTCTTCATCAACTTCCTACGAATAAGGGTTGCCAACTTTAAATTTCTTCAGTATATGGAATTTTCTCAAGTAAATTTCCAACGGAATATGTATTTTTACACCATAAATATACAACATTTAAACTTGAAGAAATACCCATACAACGTATTTATATTGAAATGCTATGGATGAAGTAATTGAAATAAAAAGGAATACTTTTGCAAAAGGTAAGACAATGTAATTAAACTTATTTACAAAGTTTCTCATACAGTCAAATTAACAATTGTGATTTTAATAGTTAAACAATTATTCAGGTTTGAAGTATTTAAGCGCTATACAATGCGCTGAAATAGTGAAAATGAAAAGTGCTGACAATGCATAAAGTTAGATAGTAGCATCCGATACAGGGTGATCAACGAGGATATGCAGAAATAAAGAAAGAATTACAAATAAACAACATAGGTCCTTTTTAAACAACTAAGATCTTACAAATCAGCACACGCATTATTTATATTAAGTTGTATAAATACATGAAAAATATAGACTTGAATATTATAAAAATGGTGGCTGTGTTGTCGCTCCGGGGATTGATGAAGTTAATTATGTACCGCGGCTAGAATTTATTCGGTGACAACAAGTATTAAAAAAATAAAATAAAAGTTTGGTTTCTGTCTCGGCCCTGATAAGGACCGTATGTGGGACAGAATGTGCCTGAAGGGCGTTTTACTTTACTGTTGAAGCTTGGACCTAACAAGGACCATTTAGTGCCAGATAGGAAAACGTTCGTATGAATTATTATTTACTCTTAGGCCTTGATAAGGGCCGCTGAGCGATTAAAAGTTTGGCCAGAAGGGCGGAGTTTCTCAGGTGAAGCCTGCTAGGTATTCGAAGCGCTGCGTCGTTTCGTTGCGTTGCGTAGAATCCTTGCGAAGCACAGTAGCCCTAAGTAGGGTGCGCACTACCCGGTCACCAAGACGACTGCAATGTCTTGGATCGAGTGGCTACTGGACGAAGTCGGCCCTGAGAAGGACCGTGTATGCTTGAAGAGCGTAAATTTGTCGGGTGACACGTAGCCGGAGCTACGGCGGAGGTTCTAGCCGGACTAGCCTCTTTTCCGCGAACGGGTCTTCTTAGTGTCTGCTGTCCGGTTGCGCTGATGTTGTAGCGATGGTGTGAATTAAAGAACCAGTAATTGAATTAGAACATTTTAACCGTTTATTGAATTTGTACTTTTGGCCCTAGCAAGTCGGCAGTACTTCCTCCTCAGTTCGCTTGAAAACTTTGGCGTAACTCTCTCTATATGCCTCGGCTGAGGACTTGGCACTCGGTGCGGGAGACTTCCCGGCTTCCTTCCTCACTGGCAGTCTAGGCTGGCTCAATGGTAGTTCACTTGTTGCTTGGAAGGCTGAAGCTGGCTTGGCTGGTGTTCGATTGATGGTTGAAGTGAAGGTGTTGTCTTGGTCTCGGAGAGATCGAAGAAGATACTTTTGGACTCGAATCGGGCCGTATATATATTGTTCTCCTAGCAAATTGTCAAGACCGTAGTCTTGGTGAAAGACAGCATCTGTTTAACAACAATGGCTGCTTATCTGAAACTAAAAGTGACTTTATAGAAATTTTTTTGACTAAATTTGGAATAGATAATTTTGAGTGGGAATGAGATGGTGGATCGATGAAATACACTGGGATTAATTACGAAAGTGTGTGGCTTTTAATTAGGAATAGAGCTTGGATTTTTTGGATACTTATGGTGGTTCGTAAACCAGACATAAGGGACGTTTTCTTCTGACCTGCGCAGGTGCAGGATCAGTGATGATCTGTTTTATGTGTGTGTGTTGAGACCCTTCGGCTCTGTGTTTGACTCTATGTGTTAATTTTAGGATGAAGTCCTCGAGTGTGGGGATTTTGTGCCCTTGAGAGATGGTGACGTTCTTTACGTACCATGGGGAGTTGGTGATCCAACGGAGAGTTTTGTTCTGGAAGGAATCCAACTTTTTCTTCCAGGAAACAGATAGCAAAGAGTACCAAGCTGGAGCTGCGTACGTGGGTACCGGTCTGATATATGTTTTGTACATGGACAATCTGATGCGAAGTGGTATTGGGCTCTTGGCCTGAATGACTGGAAGGAGTCTGCCACGGACGGATTTAGCCCTAGACAGAGTTTGCTTGGCGTGATGGGACATGTTTAATTTAGCGTCAAGCGTGATTCCAAGGTATCTGACTTTGCGGGTCCATGCTATGGGTGATTTATTTAGAGTTAATTGGACTTTAGGAAATCTACGTAGTGGAGAAAATTGGATGGCTTGCGTTTTATCTGTGTTCACTGCAGTTCTCCACTTCCTGAGCCACGGCTGTAGGGCATCCAACATATTGTTCTCCAGCGAAAAGTAACATCTAAGTGCGAAAAGTAACACTTAGGGGAAACGTAGTCGACGAATTACAGAACGGCAAAGTTGCCGAGTTCCGAACCAGTGTAGAGTTTGGAAGCCTTGGCGAGTTCTTAAGTTTGCGGTTGCAAGTTCTTAAGTTCGCGTGGGGACTTAGAATATTTTCGACAGAAGCTACGCGGGAGATGGTAACTTTCCCGGGCGCAGTGCGATGAACGCCGAGAAAGTTTGAAGTCGTTGTTTCGGCCGTTTGTGCGATGATATATTTAGTTTTTGTTCGGCAAACGTTTCTACGTTTGCCACTAAATATATTACGTGACCGGGGGACTGAATTTACTAGGGATTATTGAGATATAACGATCGATGTTTCGCGGGAGATCACCGAACAACTTTCCCGTAAGACAAGGTCTTGTCGGCGGGGAGAAGTTTTACGGTAGAAGTAAAGAAGCCGTTCGCAGTGAGGTCGTAGTGTCCTTGGCGGGAGAGCGTGTTCGCTTCCCAGACAGCTGCAGTGGTCGGAACGGTCCTTTGAGAAGTTTGTAGGGGAAACAAAGCTAGTTGACTTTCTCGGAAGACGAGGTCTCGACTCCCGAGGAAAGTAGACGTAGATTCTGAAGTTTGCCGGGAGATATACGACGTGTCCTTGGCGGCCGAACGTGCCTACGTTCGCCAGACAGATGTTGTATCGTCCCGTGGACTTGTGGAGTGAAGCTCCGGGGAAATTTAGGCGAGTTTTCCCGTAAAGGCATTTACGGGAAAATCGCAAGACGCCGACTGATGTGGACCCTTATGAGGGCCCAAAAGTTTGTTGTTGAATTTGGCTTGTTGTCGCATTGAAGTTGTTGGCCCTTTTGAGGGCCAAGAAATTTGTTGTGGAATTCCGTTTAGTGCTTCGACGTGTTGTCGGCCCTTTCGAGGGCCGAGAAGTTATTTCGGAAATTCCACCGGGTGTTTCGCTTTGGTTTTGGCCCTTTGCGGACCAAACATGATGGTAATTGTTACTTTCGCCGGAGTATATATACGTTGCCGGGGAAATCTCACGAAGCTGAATATTATTGATACATATTGTAGCGACGCTACAACAGCTGTTTAAATGTTTAACGTCAAAATCTCGAAAACCGATAATTAAAAAAATCTAATTTTTTTTGTAGATCAAAAGACAATTGAGTTATCGACTGAATACATAAACGGTAAGTCACATTTTTGATATAGTTAAGGATAAAAATCCACATCTGCAATTTTATAAAACAAGGAACTGGATTTGATTATTATTATTTTAGCTATAAGTATTCTAACTAAGGTTTCTTTCTGGGCTAGACTTGGGTGTTGTAGGCAAATACTAAGTTATTTGTCCATACCGGGTTGTCTTTAAACTAGAAAAATAGTCGAAACACAATTCTTTCGACATGAAAATACCCAAATATTTGTGTTTTAAACATTTTTTGTACAGTGAATGGTCTTCGAGATATTTGACGTTTAATTGGCAGCAATTTTAAAAATAACAAAGTCTTTGTTTTTGATGCATCAAATTTGAACCCAATGTCTTGCCACACTTGTAATTTGGTTGTACAAAGGAAATACAATGGTATTTATTATACGATATACAATGCTTTTCCGGACAAGTATGTAATGTTTGCTTCAGTTTTACATGTAGCTCCCACTCCTCTGCACACCTTCTTCAATCGCCCTGAAATAAAGTGAATGTACCACTCAACAATTTTGATTGCCATGATCAACTAAGCAATTAAAGCAGTACAGTCAATTAAACGACAGACAAATGCAATTATTATGTTTGTAATTTAATTGTAAAACATGTGATAATTTCTATTGTATTTCATAAGATATATATAAGTAACATAAGCATATTATATAATCATGAATCGAAACATTTTAAACCAATTGGTCCAATAAATTGTTGAACACTATTTATAAATAAAAGCAAGAACGTTTTACGAAAAGAACGTCAAATCCATCTGTTATTTTGCGGCGAGGTCTGACAGTTTGCCGGAGTTAATTCGAAGTTTCGGACCATTGTGTCGCCAAAGGGAGCTGAGGGGACAGAGCCAAGGGAGCAATCTGGACAAGACGTGCAGGCCCTCTCTTCTCTTCTCTCCCTCAGGGACATCCCTTTCTTCCGTCCCTCTAACACTCCATACGAAACGAAGACAAGAGTTTCTTCCAATCTATTAAATCGTTTACAACAAGGCACGTCTTGCAGCATGAACGAATGTCTTGATCACATTTACTTAAATAAAGACAAGGGATGAAAAGGCCGAAGGGTGTTCTCGGTTTAACCAAACCCCTTTATGTATTATCTACATGAAAAATTGATTTTTAGGAGTAAAATGTAATTTTCATTACTTAAAATACAGAATGTTTACAACCAATGCAGACACTACTACAAGGAAGTATCTAGCCTACCAATGTCTCATTCCAAAAATTATCTACCATAGCTTTTTTCAATTTTGTTATCATTCAACACCAGAAACATTTATTTCATCAGAGTTATGCAATTGAACCAGCATTCAAATCATTCATTGAAACACCAGATTTGTTTAGAATTTACAATGCGACAGAAGCGTGTTAAAAATGGTACACATTTGTTTAACCAGCGTAAAAGATACGTTTAGTGAACATACAAAAGTAATGTAAAATTGTTAGATTCATTTGGAGTTCAAGAGTTCGACTGTTTTATCAAAGTATCTTTTTAAAATAATGTAAAGTCATATAAGAGAATGTTATACACGTTGTCTGTTGTTATTCCAATTATACAACTGTTTCAACTAATATAATTTACTATTATTATGGATGAAAT
The DNA here is from genome assembly GCA_018207615.1 of Philaenus spumarius. Taxonomy (NCBI): domain Eukaryota; kingdom Metazoa; phylum Arthropoda; class Insecta; order Hemiptera; family Aphrophoridae; genus Philaenus; species Philaenus spumarius. The sequence goes on from JAGFPH010000021.1 coordinate 1,214,575, forward strand.
AGAAACTTTGCTGTATTTTACACAAAAATACAATTCACTTTAAACAAGACTTTTCTTGACGATTAAATTTCCGTAAGAATCATTATTAATGTATAAAGTAGTGTTTTAAAAGTTGATTTTACTATAAAATCTACAGAAGTAGTAAAACTGGAGAATATATTACCATGATACAAAAAGAATTTAGTACCATACTAGAACGCTTATAAACTCAATCAGTATTTGTTTAATAGCTTTGAAGAGATGTCCTTTCTTTTGTCTGTCCAACGTAATAACACACATTTTATTATTTAATAAAGTCTGTATAAAATAAGAAATTATGTCTGTTAATATAGGATAGGTGTATTATAACTAAGATGATTTTTTAAATACAGTAAAGAGACTAGATAATTTAACTTTATAAGTAACAAATTTCTAATACATATAATCTACAGAAATAATTTTGGAACATTGTTGAAATAAAAATCGACGAGATTGCCTTAATTGGTGAAAAGGACCAAGCAAGAAATGACGGTATCAAATTGTGAAATAATTTGGTAGGTTTTTAAATAAAAATCGACGATTTTGCCTTAATTGTTGAAAAGGACCAAGGAAGAAATGACGGTATCAAATTGTGAAATAATTTTGTACGTTCTGAAATAAAAATCGACGATATTGCCTTAATTTTTGTTGAAAAGGACCAAGGAAGAAATGACGGTATCAAATTGTGAAATAATTTGGTTGGTTCTGAAATAAAAATCGATGATTTTGCCTTAATTGTTGAAAAGGACCAAGGAACAAATGACGGTATCAAATTGTGAAATAATTTCGTAGATTCTCAAGTAAAAATTGTTATGTTAACTACTACATTGTACAAATGACAATAACATAAAGTAAACAATAACTTTATTAAAACATTTTTATTATAGTATATTTTAAAACGATAATAAAATAAATAGATACTTTATATTTGTAGTGTTTTATTTGAGTATCACATTCCTCCACTATTTCAATTTTAAATACTCTTCAGAATAATTTACCAAAGTTATTAAAATTAAAATTGTCTTATTTAAAAAAATAAAACACCAGTCTCTTAAATGCGCAGACTAGACTGACGGGCGAGAAACGTTTTAATGCTTCATTTAAATTCATTTCTTATCTAGCTCAGGTTATTTCTTAGCTAGGCCTAGTTCAGGTTATTTTGATCTAGAACAGGTTATTTCTTATCTAACTAAATTCTGTATGATTATATTTTATGTAAAAACTCAGAAAAACTATACGGTTTTACTTAAACATAGATATTGCATTTTGCCTTTAAGAATTCTTTAAATAATAGACCATTGTTATAAGCTATAGTGAAAATAATTTAGAAATTAGTTAAATGTGACACAAAGCATGAGTATTTATTTTAAAGCGATATTCTACAACTACAATTGTTAAATAAAATTGAATAAATTATACATTCGTTACAACCAACAGAGCGAATATTTTATGACTCTTTTATCTAATTATAATTTAAATAACATAAATGTATTGAGTTGTGCAAATAAATATTTAACAAAAACAATTTTAATGTATTGAGATTAAAAATATTGATAGAAAAGTTATACAAATAACAAGTATACGTAAGATTATTATTTTAAAGTTATTTTAGATCAGTTTCCTTTGCTGCTTCTAACAATGATTTAAGTATACAAATCTGTTAACATGGACGCTTCGCGTATTCAATATTTCTTATTCTTAGACAGTTTACAATAATTATGCCTTGAGGTGTATGTAATTTAGGAGGCTTCACTTTACAAATTTCACCTGAATCTTGGGAACAATTCACAATGTTATCCTTTCGTCCTGCCCTACAAATTACTATCATCCTGTTAAAAGTTCTATACATAAAAGTTTTTTAGTTCCAATCATAAGTCTGTTGAAACTGTTGAATTATTTGTATTCAATGGTGTAAAATACTCTAATTTAGATAAACAATAATTTAGTATCCACGTAATACAAAGCCCAAAACTCAACTAGTTTTAAGATGTTTATTAAACATGTTAGTCAAATTAATATTTTACTGTAAACCTATTTTATTTGATTCAGCTTAGGTTAAAATAAATTCCTGTATTTTAATCATTTTTACACAACAAAATACAACGTTTTTGCCTTGCCTAAACGTATATATATTGCCTAAATTTTCTCGGTAAAGTGTTTGCTTACTGAATTATAACTTTAGTTTTAATAAATGTTACTATGTAGTCAAATAATAATTCATAAATAAATAGATACAGTAGAGCCATTGCTATCAGCAACATATTCCTGACCAAATTAAAAACAATCTTATATAACATTTCCTTGTTACCTTATCCTTCTTGGCAACGACGTTTTCATGGCAACACCCTATACTAGACTTGTCCAAACCATCGTCTTATTGAGAACAAATCATGAGCTTTGTTGTATAAGGTACAATAATAACAATATAACGGCAATTAAGTGTTTGGGTTCAAGGATTTAGTCTGATGATTATTTAGTGTTATTTGGGTGTTTATAGAACTAAGAAAACATGATTCTTCAACAAGACTTAGTAATTGCGTCAATTTAAAATGTCATCATTAAAAGCCTAAAACTTGGACACTTTATATTCAAATTGCTTGAGGTAGCAATTCAAAGAAATAGGAGTTGGAAGTAATTATCTTTAATTTGTATGCAGTTCAAGAAGTATTGCCAATGAAATAATATAATGATTTAAAGTTAAAATGTTTTAATAGTAAGCAGTAACGGTAAATCCAACAACTTTGATGACGTTAACTAGCGCAACGTGAGAAACTAAGCTTTTTTATTCTTAAAGAATAATTAGTCCTCTCTCTGAAATTGAAAGTATAAACAAATATTGGGAGTGCTTAAGACCACACGTTGGAAATGAAAACTTCTATGACCAGTCAACATTTGCAAATCAATATTAATATTAAAGGAGTAAAAGGATCAATACATTTATTGCGTTATATATATATATATTGTATATATAGTATATTTTTGAATGATTATAAATCATCATCATTGTTAATTACATCTTCAATAATCATTTTCTCTAAAGTTATTTTCATTATTTTCTCAAAATATATATATTATATATACATGTTATTTTTATATACATTTTTTAGGGGGGAGGGTTGTGGGTGTGATATATATACGTTATTTTATGCTAAATGTATGTTTTATATCTGCATATAACAGATACATATATATCGAGACGGTACGGTGCGGTACGCGAGATTTCGTTCAAATACCCGGGCAAAAATAACACAACGGGAAAATCGAAAGTTTTCACTTCAAAAACAATATTTTCATTAAGTCTGAAAAATTAACTTGAGGTAAGTCCGCATTTTGTTAGCGTAAATATTACTTATATTTGATTTATTTCAATTAGTAGCCTGAATATGCCTAAAGACGAAACATATGTTGCTCAATAAATAATGTTTGTGAAGTTTTACTATTTGGTTATTTGTACCCTATTATGGAGTTTCACTAAGCACCAACTGTTTTTACTTTAAATTTATATTTAGTAAAATTACTATTACAGTTATAAATATTACTTTGGAACCCAAGAAATAGTACAAGTTAGACTGCTGTTTACATACACTGCCATTATCTAAAAAAATACACACTTTTCAAAATACTTTCATCTACTGGATACGAAAGGTTGTCTTAGCTTTTACATTAGCGAATTTCCAAAGGAAAGATGAACTTAGACTGGTGTTTACATTCACTGCCATTATCTAAAGAAATACACACTTTTCAAAATACTTTCATCTACTGAAACCGAAAGGTTGTCTTAGCTTTTTCATTAGCGAATTTTCAAAGGAAAGATGAACTATTGCAGTGTATCCTTATGGTGAGTCCTAAGGTTGGGAATAGTAAATGAGCACCGTTCACCCCAGAACACGTTTTGGGGTGTAATTCAAATTTGTTTATATATGTATATAGGCCTATGTGTTTGCACTCTAAACGGCCATATTCTAAATCCGAATTTTCCAAATTTGGTACACACGTTGGTTGTTTAAGGCTCGGCTCCCTACATTCAAAACGGCGAAGTTGGGTACCAATTTCAATGTTAAATAACCAAAACATACCTTCACTATTAAGCATATTTTTGTCTTGTTTTCGTCAAAAAACGAAAGCTGTATTTTTTTTTCTTAAAGTAAAATAGATTGTGAGTGTCGATTGCTAAGATTTTTTGCATTATCTCTTTTAGCAACTGAGTAAAAAATTAATAAAGTTTACTATTTTTTACTATTTATATCATTCATAGAAAACAATAAAACGGTTTTTGAAAATGTATTCGGCAATCAACATCCGCATATGACAGTACTTCAAAATGAAATCTAATTTTAAAATTTATTCCACGAATTAACGGGAAAAAATGACTTATTCTGTAGCATTGCTCTTATGGGAATCATATTCAATATGGCGGACAGGGTAGCGCCCCCTTAAGTCGCTCGGACGGGTTCGTTAGCCAAAACAATGAATAAACCACGTTTTTGACCGGAAGTCACTATTTTTTCTAAGATTTTTGTACTACAATGAAACCTTTTAGGGTTTTATCTAAACAAATAAATGTAGGATATTATTCTGCACATTTTGGGTCCTTAAACGCTTGGTTCCCCCAAAATCAATCAAAACGTAAATTGCCATAAAAGTACCCGGTTCAAATCCACTTGGGGGATTTTCCCATAGGGACATCTGATCCCAGGCCGATGGCTGAGTTTGTAACCCGAGGCCGCAAGGTCGAGGTCCAATCACAAACCGAGATTTCCGCTGCGAGTGCAACGAAACAGCGCGTGAGTCGAAGCTGGCAGCTTAGGTGCCAACAAATTGTACTAATACATTTCGTATACGAAGCAGCTATTCAGCGAATTCGTGAGCAGACTAATTTTCGAAATAGTTGGCGAAACCCTAAAACATATAAACTTAATTTTGGAAATTCGCTCAACTCATGTCAGCGGTTCAGGTGCGTGGTCAAATTATTTCTTATTGCGATAATTTTGAGACACTGAAAATGAATATAAAGCAATTAATAAAATAAAATATTCCAAATAAACAGGATGATTACGTTTATAAAACAATTGATAAATTATAATTACTACTATATCCACCAAACTTGTAATAAAAAGTTACTAACATTTCTCATCCTGGTTGCCAATTTAAATCCTTTTGCTAATACAGAATGCAGATACTAAGAATTTTACCCCTTCTGATACTAAGTGAGGAAGGTAAAGTAAACAATGTATCTGTCAATACAAACTACTTAGTTGCAACTTGAGTTTAGTTTTCATTAACGTTGGATCAAATGGTTCAAATCACTAACTACCAAAGGACTTCAATGCTTAACAAACCTGGCCGTCATTTATATTTATCAAAGGTACGAATATAGGTTATAGGCATATAGGCTATGGAATTGAAATTACTGGATTTATATTGCAGTAACACTATATACAAGATTATAGTAAATACAAAAAAAATACTAACAATGACTAGGTCTACGTCTACGCTCAAACGGTTTATAGTCAATAGATAAAATCGAGAGTTGAAATATTTAATATTGCTTCTTAGATTATATTTTGGCAAACGAAACATTACAAAACACGTACTTTTGTCTATAAAAAAACTCGGTGGCTTTTTAGAACAGGAAAATAAAATAAGTAGTCTTATAGTGTGATTTTATGAGAAATTGTACTACTGTATTGTTTATTCTTTCAAAGCCTAAGTACTTTTAAAAGACGTAGTATATCTGTAAGCTTATTTACGAAGTTGTTGAGTGAATTCATAAATATTAGAGACTTTAACGCAAGGGTAAAAAAAGTTCAGGGTGGGTGTGTATTTTTGTTCTGGGGCTATTCAAATATAAAAATACGTATATTCATGAAATGTACATGAAGATTAAGAGTCAATAAATTGATATTTGAATTATATAACGTAAAAGAAGTTTTTAATTTATTTCAGTACCCAATTCTTACGAATAGAATGCAGTAATGGTTCTAATGGAACAATCGAAATTTATGTACTCGGAACAGTTAATAATTGACAGAAAATAAGTTTATTCGGCGTAAACTGTAAGCGTGTCACTGGCATGGCACAATCGCCTCAATTAAACACAAGTTCACGGTTCAGTTGTAATTCGAGCCGAGTTGCTCCAACTAGGGGAAGCAAATGAGGCAACCCTTCAACAGCCCCTTGGATGCATAATCACTTAACCTTCTCGGTGCAGTATATACATTGCAAGAAGGGGGAGAAAAACAAGTATCGAATTCATAGGGGTGAATGACTTTGACAGCATCGGTTTCGCGGAAGGAGGGCGGGTCGGGAGTTTATTTTTAATGTTTTACTTAGTGAAATAGTTTCCGGTTTTATCATAATTATAGTGCTGGAGTGCGTAGAGTTCATGTTTCGGTGAGCAATGTAAAAAGTTTAACTCCAAGGGCTGACTAAAATACTACTCGGTAAACATACGAAAGTGCATAAACTAAAGTTTTTACTTTTCAAATAAGTTACTTTAATTATATATTTGTTTAATTTGGTATGAATCATTTCCCTATAATGTTGTCAATAAAAACGTGATATTCAAATTGTTCTACCTTGTTATAAAACCTATTTAAAATAAAAAACAAAAAAGAATCAAGTAAGAATTACATGTGATAATACACCACACATACACATTAAGCATAACAAAACACATATAGATTTAAACAAATTTTAATTTTGTTTTCTTAACATGTTTACTCTATTACACTTATACTAATAAAGTCAGGGAAGCAGCGTTTAGCGCATTTAAATATATAGCCAGTAATTAGGTTCGAACCTACACAGTCTACGTTGTAAGGTTCCAACTGTAGCAGACTGGATTATAGACTCTCGGCCACCCTGCGCTTACCCTGTTGGTTATAACATATTTTTATTTTTAAGTCAATTATGAGTGAATTGTTTTTTACCCTATAAAAAAGTGCAACGAGAGAATTATTATTGAATAGCCTGTGTAAGTAACAAAACATGTTTCGAAATGTAAATAACGTTGTCCTGCTCCAAAGTTTAAAATGATAATTTTGAATTAAATCAGCTCTTTCCTAACAACAGAAAATGGTATTTTCTACAACACAGTACATAAACAACTATATCTCCTTAATCCTCGTATAGTTGTGAACCTTAAAATAATGAATTGCAAGAAAAGTAAAACGAGAGAAATGATATTGAAGTGACGGGACGAACGACGGACATAACGATCTGACTTGTAGACGTTACTCGAGAATACTCGACACATTTGACCTCGTTCAATTTAGCTTGCAAACTTCTAACCTAACAAAGCACTTAAGTCTTTTTGTCTGTCGTGCTTTTAGTTTGCACACTGGGCTCTTGTATTTTGTCTCATTACGGAATAACTCTTCTTATCTGCTACGATGCAATTAGTATCCTTACAATTAATTGACGGTTAATTAAACAAAAGTTAATTTAAATTCCAATTTAATTTAGAAACCCTTTAAAAAAGTAAGTAGTTTGAATAGGAGAATCTTTGGGGAGAATCGCATTAATGTGTACGTATACTAAAATGTAAACGATCTTCTACAGCTTGACTTGTAAAGAAATTTTGTAAGTGGGGCTTCGCCACTTCTACTTAACACGTTTATAATGTGCATACTTTATTCTAGTTTATTGTTACAAAAATGTATTTTAAATTGTTATTTTTAAAGGAATTTGACTTAATTCGCACTATTTTCTAACCTTAGAATATAAATACTATTCAGTTGGTCTTAAAATCAGATGGAGGAGTAACAAAACGGTTAGAAGGTACAAGTTACATAAATTTAATATTTACGGTCTAGATTCGTGTTACACTGAAAATGCTATTAAATTTCAATTTGATTTTCAAAATATGGCAAAAATATATTTTTTCATTCTTTTTAATTATAAGCCTTATGTAGCAAGTATGCTCAAAATCATTATTTTAGGACTTATTATTCTAAGATGTTGAACAAAAACGTTAGTAGTCATTCAATAATGCATTCTTGATAGGTTGTGGCATATTATCAATAATGACAATCCATAATAAAATCGACTCGAGAAAGAAACGACGTATTTCATTCAAATATAAAAAAACAAAACAACTAAATTTATCATTGTACTTTGTTTACCCAAAAATAGGGAAAGTGAAGATTTATTTTGAAATCATACATTTGAGTTCTACCTCTTTATTTCCTGTTATTCAAGTAAAAACTCTGCGTCGTGCGCATGCGTCATTATCTAATTCAAAGCTGCCCCCATTGGCCTAACCAGATCCAAGTGCCTCCGTCCTAATAAAGCGTTTGCAGGGTTTGGTGAGCGAAGCGAGCAGGAGGCGGAGCCCTCTAGTCAGTTGTATTTATCGATGGAGTATCAGAACACATTGGATGCTTTGTTCAAGTCAAATAACATCTAAATGTAAAGTCAATTGCTACAGCATTTTTTCTATTAATATATTTGTTTATTTGTTTTCCTCTTTTTAATGAAGGAGGAAATAGTAGTTTTAAATCACATTGTTTTAAGCTCAACATGCATGTATCATAGTCAACTTCTCTAACTGACATTATACATTAATTGCACTGTCATCTGGTTATGTTGCATTTTGTATTTAATTACACTGACTATAAATAGCTTTGCAATGCATGGAGGTTTTTATTAAAATTAATTTATTAGTTGGAGTAGGTTCCAGTGAATACTGCATATAAACCTAACTTAAACAAATGTAGTGATTGTTATCAAACGATTAAAGATGTTGTATCCAAAGTAGTACAACTTTAATGACATTTCACAATTCCAAATGATCCAAATCATTATACTAATCGCACGTAAAATCAAATCTAGAATCATGAAGAATAAATCGGCAAGGTTAGAGGCTAATGAATAACTAAAAGCATTAGCGGTAAAAATTCTAATAGTATTGTATAGCTAATTGTATTTTGCCAGGTGGTGTATTCGTGCACGTCAGGTTAGTCACGCAAGTAGTCGATTCATCAAATTCTGCAAGGCGTAACAGCTGACACAAATTGTTGAATTATTACTCGTTAATTATATTTAGTTTATGACAGTGATATTCCAAAACTTATAAGTGGATGAGAATAATGATTATAATAGTTTAAATTGCGAAATCGACTACTGTCAAAAATAAAGTAATACAAAGTAAACATACAAAATTAAATAGGCAGCTTTAGGACAAACGGAATACAAAAAATTTAGATAACATTTACTAAACATAAAATAGAATAGTAAGTGTAGATACTAATGTAAGTGTTTTGGTTTTTGTAAAATTTTCTGCAGTGTCCTGTTTAGTTATGATGATCAAGTTATCTTGTAAAGCTTTCTATTCAATCAAGGATTAAATTAAAATTATACAATTTACCTGTAAATCTTTGAAAAATACCTTAAATTCGAAAACTTTCTAAAAACTATCGACTTTTCCATCTGCAATGCCAATACAAATTTCCTGTTCCGTATTAATACATAATATTTTTTGCAACAAAGCTTCTCATCTCTCATTTTGTATCGTTTTAAAATGTATTATTATTATTATTAAATTGTGAATTAGGCAGGATTTGTGCATGAATTTAGGAATAGAATAGTACTAAAATAATATGTATGACTGAATAGAAAACTAAAGCGAAAGGAAATGTAAATAATAATAAAGCAGACAAACCTGAACACTCAATGCAATAACAAATTGTGTTCGTGTAGCAATGCGTGCACTATCTTAACCGGATTTATATAATAATATCATTTATAAAACACGTAATGTATTGAATTGCAAAACACTTTATGGTCATCGTCGCAAGAAAAAAATTAGTTCTCCAGTTTTCTGCATTTTCACTTACGTAGCGAGAATGACATTCATTACCGGAGGCCCCCACGATGCTGTGGGATGTAATGTAATAATTCGTTCTCTAATGTGCATACTCTCCAACCGAGAACCTTTATCAAAACCTTAGGCACGAACGACAAACACCCCAAAACATATTCCAGCCTTAAATTATGTGATCCTTTACAACTAAGATCATATTCCTTTATCGTCTCAATTAGTGGCGTTAGCTATGAAGACCAACCCCGTTAAAGCCCCGCCCAAAGCAATAAATCGTTAAAATTAACTATCAAATTAACTGCGTGCACGTCTGCTGGAATCGTAAATAAAACTTAAGGAATCTAAGAGTACTATGGTATCAAATATTTGGGCCATTGGGGAGTCGTAGGTCAGCTTTTATGCATACACAATGGGGTTAAGCGCATAGTCTAGCAGTTGAGTATGATATTATATTACTGTATATAAGTAATTAATTGTATATTAAACCTTTGGCAGTAAAGGCCCCCAACCCTTCAAACATTTTGACGGTAGGTTTGAAATATATGACTGATAGTTTTGTTTGTGCAAACCTTTATTCTTGACCACAAGGTTTGAAGTGAATGGTAGTGTTTGCGCAAACATCGAAGGGTTAACATTTCTGAGATCACTCATAGTATTTATTCGATGTGATTTTCTTCTGCTAAATTAAAATGTACGTCAAATATTTGAATGCTACATGAATCATTTTACGGTAATTGATATATCATGAAATTACAATTATATTAATTCAGTTTAACTCTTAACTGGGTGTTGAAAATGTATATACATTTGTTTTGTATTGCACAATCTTCCTCCAGTAAATACTGTGAAACAAACACTGACATAATTATTTCATTTTAACAACTAATTTATAACAATGTTATCGTGAATTTCGCTCATTAAATTGAAGGAAAGGAACTGTGAAATACGTAAAAAAAAGTCCAAATGAACAATTACGAATTCTGAGTTTCATTAAATTTCGTGGAATATGTTTACCTGTTCAATGTGTTCAACAAACATAGCAGATTAAGAAAATGGTGCTTTTAACATATACACCCTTTTCAACTTGTATAATAATAATAATTTCTGTTTTAGTTTAATTAATTTCTATTTATAGTTATTACACTATAATGATTTGTAGCGTAATTAAAACAATCCATATTTCACATAAATCTATATTTACTTATTTGTTTCTAAAATAGTGTAATTATTTTTGTAATAGTTTTTTTAAATAATAAAAATTGTGTTATCCTTTTTTAAAGAAACTTCTGCAATAGTTTTTCTAATAAGTTTTCGTAATAATTTTGTAACTAAATTTTTGTACTTAACAGTTTTTCTAATAAATATTTGTAATCAGTGTTTAAATAAATTGTTGCAACGATTTTTCTATTAGTTTAAATACATTTTTTAATCATTAAAAAAAATTACTGTAATATGTTTTTTTAATAATAATTGCGGCACAAGCAGCTTTCGTGTCTGACATCCTCTCCCGACAATGTCACTAAATAAACTGAAAGTTATTTTGAATGTTTGCGCACATCGTTGCATAGTATATGGACCAATGTTTGCGCAAACACGTTGTTTGTACAAACCCAAGGATTGCGCAAAATTTTTTAAGTGTATGTTGGCCTTAAGGAAGGAATATTTATCTTTTAGGGTTCCTTAAAAGAAAATCTTAAACTTTATAGGATGACTTTTTTGCCTGTCAGTACCCGTCTCTGTCACAAGTTAAATTTATCAGGAACAAATAAAGATATCAAGTTAAAATCTATAAAACATGCTAACCCGCATTTATCCAAATAATTAAAACTCAAAACATATTTTAATGTACATTTAGGGAAGGGGACAAAGTTTGACATCCGATAAGTAAATATATTATGATATATGTAGTGTGTGATAACGTTTGAAAGAGCTTTATTTAGGGATATAAAAACTAAACTTTTTACAATTTTTAGGTAAGTATCTGAATCAGGTATTTGAAAACGTATATCAAAGCCCACAGTTATATTTCCAAAAGTACTACAACTTATATGTTGAGAAAAATCAGTGGCTTTGCATTAAATGAACTGATGTAATTAACAGAAAATCCAGACTTTTGTTAAAAGCGAAGCAAAATATTTTGGTTACTAAGAACACCCTTCTAATTTACGAAAATACCAGAATTAAAATTTTATATTTCACAAATTCTATTTCATCTTGAGAAAGAGAAGTTGTGCAGAGGTGTAAACTTATACAATCAGCGTTAGTTGTTTTAATGACGACATTTTGAAGCAATCTCAGCTATTTACAATTATAAAGCTACCAACCAGAGATTTGTATTACTTACAAGAGTTACCAAGTACCCTTACTAATTTCCGCATGGTGGCATTCCCACTTCCCCTGAAACGAGCGTGTGTCGTTTCCATAATCGGGGTGTAATGAAAGATATGACGTTTAGACATCTGAACTGTGCCGCTCACGCATGCGTGAGGCATCAGGATTTATTCATACACGAACAGAATGGGTAGAGCACACTTTACTGCAGCAAAGAGGAAGGACTCCAAATCATATTCTCTAACTAGACATTTTTGCTTCAGTAAATCTAATTAATTAGATTCACTTATAATTAATTCAAGTCGGATTCTTTTATGTCTGTAAGTCTTTGATCATCGTTTGTCGATACCTTTACATACAATAATTATTTCTACTTCCAACAAATATATAGAACTAAACCTCAGATCGTTAGAATTTTAACTTGTCTAAAATATTTCACACTGATTAAAAATAATTAGTAAACTCATCTTGAATTATGTTTTTTCTCTCGACTTCTTTACTTTATACCAGTTAAACTAAGACGGGAGTGTTAGTTATACTCACATCATTGCATATTTATATAAATAAAAACTCTGTCAAGGTATAGCTGAAGAAAAGAAATTTTAGATTATAATACTTAGAGTATAGGTCTTGCATATTTTGTTCGTAATTAATATTTGTATTAGCAAATTTTAAAATGAACAAGATCTTTGGTGCTACGACCTGGCATGTTTTGACAAATGGATGGATATTGGTTTCTTATAGTCTAAGCTTGTAAAGGTGAAACCATTCTTCCATGGCTTCTAATAATTCCAGTTTCCTTGATCTTTTCTAACTCTGACAGTTCTCTTCTAATTGTTCCTTCTGCTCCCTATTAGTTTTTAGACACCTACTATTATTGTTAGTTTGTATATACTGTATATTGTCAATTTCGAGAAATTGTTCCAGTTGAATGAGGCCATATTATATGAGCTGAACGTGAGATTGCAGTCGATTGCGCACATTCAAGATATTCACTAGCTGCTGAAGATCTTGGCTGTAAATGCAATACATACGTCTATACGTTGTTTTGTTTCATTTTCCGAGATTAAATCTATGCCGAAACAATAACACATAGCGTTACTTGTTTTAGTATTTCTTGGTTTAAGTAATCTTTTCGTTATTTATAAATATGACTTTTATTTATTACTAGCCAAGAATTTCGAAAATTATTTAAGAATTATACTGTCTGTGTAAGTTACTATCTGTGTTCAGATTTTTCTTCAGTGTACTATCTGTTGGTATTATTAACAACTCCAATTCCTATTATTAGAAGAACTTGATCTATAAAATACCTTAAATCTTATACTGGAGAGGAAAACAAAACGCTTATCTTGTTGTTGGCTCCGGTTGGTCCTCACGAGCTAACAACATTTGTCAGGATTCCGGCTTCCTCTAGGTGATTCTATAAATCTTTGTTTGGAGAGACGTAAGGTCAATGAATTTAACGAGTAAGGTTGAAAACATTTAAAACAATTTGTTTCTTGACACAGCCTTAGGAAAGAAAGCTTGACAACTGTCATTCAAGCTTTACGTTTGGAATTGTTTTCACCCTCAGCCACCCTTGTTCGACTTGTCACTTACATCCACCCCTATCAATTTGAAACGCGATTTTCACAAAAAGCTTACATCAGATTTCAAGCCTATTCTACAACTTAATATTCTTTTTTTAAATGTTGTTTTAGACGATTTTAGATATCACTGAGCTTTCGAACGAAACGTTACAATATTTAAAACAGATTCAAACATCTAACGAATGTTCTTGAGTATAAATTCAAGGGAGAGAAAGGTTTATCTATTGTCATAATACAAGTGTGAAATCTAGATGTAGAGTGATACAGTAGAGAAACATGATATACAATAAATTCCAGTGGTGCAGATGTATAAACCCTTAAGCTGCAAGAGAAACTAATGTAACTACACTTACCAACCAACGTATCAAAAAAGTCTTCCTTACCTGAAATAACACAAAAAATCTGGTTAAAACACAAAATTATGAAAAAAAAACATGAATTCAGTGAAAATTGTGAAAACTTAAGTGTAATGTACTAATAAAAGTGAGACATCTTCGTTGAACTATCAAATATGTAATGCAAAGAATATAAATGCAATGGCGAATTTTACTAATCCAACAAATAACTTATAGGCCAAATTTTTAATAAAAACAAAAAATGTTTAGGGAAAATTAAATGAAAACCACCCAAATGAATGTACCTGAAAACAAAATTAGACTACGGGGTTCAAATTAGATAACCATCCAAAAACCAAATATCCGAAAATATTAAAATATTCTAATAATTAGAAAAATATTTCAGTGAATTTATTTACACTTAAATGACAAACATGCCCACAATAATTCTACAATTACATATGCAAAAAAATACGAGTTTACCACGTTGAAGTTTTAAAACCTCGAGGGAAATAACACAAAGTACACGCAGAAAAGTATCAAATTTCAAACCAGCTATGATTGCTATATATTACATCAAAATAAATGTGACAGTCTTCTATTCTTTGTGGTTGTAGCTCCAGGTCATTCAACTGTAAATCTATACGGTTGTTATTTGGTTTTATTTTAGCTAATACTTGTAAAGAATTGGTTGTACTTCAGTATTATTACTTTGAAAAGTTCCATGTAAAGTACATACACCGTTGAAATAGCAAAACAACTAAATAATCTAATTCCTCGAGTGACATTATTTATAATGGAACTTGCGTTTAAAAATAAAATCTTGTTTTATCCTTTGCGAAGAAGTTAGAAGACACATTACCGATAAAACTATATATTTATAATAATTTTCGATTTGAGGTAGCATTCAATATTAAATATATTTCACAAATAAGTTTAGATAAGAGCACAATAGTTTAATAAAAGCAATTTGGATCTATGTATTTGGGCTCAACATTTGTTGTAATTCGAAATGCTCGTGCACATTACTTTATTGACATTAGCCCACCATTATACATTTAGTTTCAGATACACTTACATAATTTATAATAGTTGGCAGTCTATGACTAGGCCCTTCTGAATTTAAACAAATGTACATCAGCTGATCAAATTTATTTTCATTGAAATTCTGACTGAAACAGCAACAGAATATTTGTCAAATATATTGTATTCACTTTTGAGCTTTTGAGTGTTAAGTATTTAATAATTTGTTATTAAGACGTCCATCTCTTACATAAGTGTGGCAGGTTTATTTAGTAACTGTAAATCGTTTAAAATCCAAATATTAATTCATAACATAGTTATAGTAGAACGAGTGTAGCACCTTTCTAAACCAAGTATAAACAATGGAAACTAGTAGGTATAGTAACAAATGTAGGAACATTTACTTGAGCTAGTAAAAATGTTCGATATAATAATTAAATTTAATTAAATCCGTTTACATCTGAGACCGCAGAGTTCCCTTTGCTCCAGTCTAGGATTTGTTTACTTTTCATTAAACTTCAATTAACATAATGAATTCACAAAGACAAACACAATCCCTTTTAATTTAAAATAAATAACTACTGAAACCAAATTAACCTATCCCGCTGCATACCAAGTAATCACGAAGGGAAAAGTGTAAATATAGAACTCGGTGTAAAGTAATTGTTAGCTGTAGGTGTAGAAGATGAGAACAGCATGTTGTCTTAATACCGTCTAAAGTAAAGTATTCTAGAGAGTAATGAAACATAAACGTACAAATTAAATTAATATACTCTTATATTATATGATCCCTCTTAATAGGGGGATAGTAGAGTTTTTATAACGAACAGATATAATAAGAAGTAAGGAATTTAAAAATATAATTCAAAACAATACAAGCATCAACATCGTGTTAGAAGTAGCAATAGTAGTAAACTATCTCCTGTGTATTGCTAAAACGTTTAAATATACTCTACTGCAGGCATGCGACTTACTGTATCCTTTCAGTACTGCCAATGAAATAATAAAAGCTGTATATTTGAACAGCCAGTGATTCAAAGCTATTTATAGAGACTACATTTCTTTTACGACTTTTCAGAAATTGTCGACATATTATTTAAGTTGGCATATAGGTTAAACTGGGTACACATGTTTTTGTAATAAATGCACTATGTCGAATTATTAACCAACATTATTAATCAGTGAAAATATCCTTTCGAGTTATTACATAATTCCATTTAACTTATATTTTATGTAACCATTTGTTTTACGATATCAGTTCTTATAGTGATCAGTTATTATACCACATAATTGTATAATTAACTAATATCATTATTTTAAAGAAGAATTACAGGCGATGATAACCACCTAGGTTTTTCGCCTTAAAAAAAATTAAATTAAAGAAGAATTTTTTAAACTAAGACGGTTACGAAACAATCCATTATTATACAAGATAAGCTTCACAAATCATAAATTAAAACTCCTTAATAACGTAACGCAAAGAACGCCTAATGTCAGAAAACAACAATTTGATATGGCATAATTATAAAAGACTAATTAATAAGTCGATAGTAGAGATAGTTATCCATTGCTACTTAAATATTTCTTAACACTTAAATACAGCTTATTGCAATAGCCCAGTTTTTTGATTGGCGTAAGAAGGTCGTAGACAAATCAATGTCGAGATAATAATTGAGTCCAAAACATATGTAATATACTCAGAGTGTTTCGACAAAATATATAGAAGTATTTCCTCTCCTCTTTTTTAAATATAAGATGTCAATCCATTTCCCCTAGTCCCAGTGCAGAGAAATAATACGAGATCACCAGACAGCAAATATAAGCTGCTTTTCAAAGAGTTGTTACGTAAATGTTTTTCTTATGCAGCTAAGTAAAAATGAAATAATCCAGTCAAAGAATCTAAGAACATTTAGAAGATTTTCTTTTCAATAGAATAAAGACACTTTTTAGGAGTATTTAGGGGCCGCAGGTATGCGTTACATTTAAAAAATACACAACAATTTGTTTTATTTTTGCGTCTTGCGTGAGGAACTGGATTTTGACACACCCTGTAGAAAGCCAAACTGAG
Organism: Philaenus spumarius; assembly: GCA_018207615.1. NCBI lineage: Eukaryota > Metazoa > Arthropoda > Insecta > Hemiptera > Aphrophoridae > Philaenus > Philaenus spumarius. The sequence goes on from JAGFPH010000021.1 coordinate 1,231,765, forward strand.
AGGTTTTCATTAGTGAACGATCACCTTCCATCGCAAAACAGACGCTGGGGTATTGCAATTTATGACAGAATTTAACTTAGAAAATGTTAATAAAATCATTGACACATTAATATTCGCTTTTTTGTTTTGTAAATAATACCACGGTAGTTAAATGTATTGATAAAATATGTTGTAAGTAGAACAATTAATTATTAAAATTTAAAAAAATATATAAATTAACTCCCTAATTATGAAATAATTCAATGAATTTAGACTTTTTGAAGCTTCAGTATGAAATATAGGAATCTGTTTAAAGAAACTGGCTAGATGGACAAATGTTAAGTTTTCAGAGCTGAATTAGATACTTGTTTGTACAAAATAAATCTTTGCCAAACGTTCGGTATTAGTTATAATGCCAAAAAAAAAATGAAAATAAAAAATATTTAACTAAATTAGTTTCTAAGTAAATATTCCACAAACAGAGAAAATGCCTGTGGTTAATTCTTACTTCACAGAACACAATAATATATGTAGGCGACCATTGACACATTGGTTTTTGGCACATTAAATATGAACAAAGTTAAAGTACTTAAAACAAAACGGTAAACTAATAAAGGAAGTACATTAAACTTTATGAAACGTTTGTGCACTGTTGAAGGCACTGATTGTAAATCACACATGTCGTAAAATCATGCCTAGGTCAGAGTTAGGGTCTGCATTAAACATAATAGTTTGTAGGCCAAGAACACCAACCATGCCTTGTGAGCAAGCTGTTTAGGCAGAAATAAGCTGCATATAATTATTTATTCAATAGTTATTGACAGTTTGACGGCAGGGTAAAGAAAAACGTGATAAGCATGTACAAGTAACTCACGTGCTGTTCAAAGTTTTAGTCGAGGGATCAATAATTTGAAAAGTATGTCGACAGCTGATTTAAAGTGATACATTAAAGTCATACAAAGGATAAAGTCTTAAAGAAGGGAAGGATTATTTAGAATACTGATGCATCAAGAATAAATAAATCAAAAGCGTGCAGCAAAATACTTAAACATAGTTGACTATGTTATAAATATGAAAATATAATATGTATAGTTGAATATGTATTACGTTCTAACAGAATGAGGTGAATACGATTTTCTGTAACAGGAATTTCTGTAAACGAGGATTTTCATGATTTCGTTCTTTTAGAGGCGATTGCACATACTAAACGTACTAAGTCAAGACATTGATTAAACTAAACTAACTTGAATATAAACTGATCAAGCTTATCGTAATGAATTAATAAATTAAACCTTACTGATTTTAAAAATACATACAGCAAGGAGTTGGAAATAAATTGCGAATTAAAACAGTTATTTATAAATTGCTCAAATTAACCTTAAAACATTTGCGGCTGCAAAGGAAGATGAAAATGTATAACTATTCTCCAGAATTTTTTCCCTAGTTTCTTATAATATTTACTTTATGCCACTTGACTGCTGGAGAGCTGCGTAGCGTGTACTGACGTGTACCGACCGCCAGTAACTAGGCTAGAGCCTCTGCAACTGTGTTGGACGAAACTTCGCACAATAGAAATTTAAATATCTGAAATAAAGACATTCGCCACAATGGTAAATGGAAGATACAAGCATTACTGTGCAAATTAAGTGCATATAACTACAAATATTTGCTACCTTGACAGATTAAAAAGTCCAGTCTTTTCGTGAAATACAATTTTAACTATGAAACTTAATGTCACAGCAATTGCAAATATAAAAAACTACATACAAACTAAATACCACTGAGAATCACGCATAAAACTAAAGATTTGCTTCTCTAGCATTGAAAAAAATATGAATCAAATTAAATATTATTTATAGATATAATAATTATAATTCTATGCACTATGCAAGTAATGATAAATACTATTAGGCCTATTTATAAATGAGTAATACGTTATTTTTACAACTACACTCATGCGATATTTAAAACATAAAATATTTTAATGTCTAAAAGATGTGTTTAAATTTAAAAAAGTGGCAATCCTTTACAAAAATTCATTAAAAAATCACATGCATTCAATTTGGGGAAGGGAAGCGCACAGATTTTACCATTAACCTTACCGCAATTTAAATACTGTAAAATTCCTAATTTTATTTGCATGCACTTTTAAAATGTTGCATTTAATTGGATTTGTTTTTGTTTAAATCAATGAGAGAGGTTAAATTCAGATTCTCACAACGAATAAAGATTCTGTTAAAAACTGACATAAAGGCGAGTTTGAGAAATGCGACGGCAACTGCCCCTAATCTCTGCCGTTGTTCGCACACCTGTTATCTACTAACATACTTTGGCTTCATCCGTGTGTGATAAGCACCTTAACTGAATATACTAAGATCGAAAATATAATTGTGTCGAACAGTAGCGAAGTTTCTATAGTAACGGCAACGTCGAATAAATTGTGGATAAGGTCTTGTTAGGCCCTCCGCAGTAAAGTAACTGCCAAGTAGTAATGAAGAATTTCAAATTAATGATAAAACTGGAATACCATCATTTTAATTTACGACAGAGTGACGAGCTAGGATGCTTCCACAAAGTAAAAATAATAAAGTCTAGTTTATGAGTAAAATACTACTGAAATAGTTATAATAAACTTCAATAACAATAAGGCACTTGAAGAATAAAAATCGGAATTAAGTAATATAGTTTTCGGGCAAGACGCAATATGGGTGCCTCTTTTAACTGATATCCAAGAGTTACCAGCAGGCTCTTATCAATACTTACTTCATAAGATATTAATGATATTCTGATGTTTTTTGTTCTATCAGAATATAGCATTGGTACTTTATAAAACCCTTAGGCTGAGTTGCACCAACCAGGATCAGTTTTGATCTAGGATCAAAGTTGTATTTGATCCAGGATCAACTACTTTGATGGGTTGTTTCTATTGCACCATACCTGGATCAAATAATTGATCCAGGATTTACTGATCTAGGTATTTGATCCTGGTTGATGCAACCCAGTCTTAGTGTTTAATTATTGATAATTTAATAATTATTCTTTAACCCAATCCAAGACTTTTATTTAGTGTATATTTTAGACGAACGAATGTGCATATCATAATTACTATTTAAAGAAATATATTTGCTAAACACTAAACACAATTTGATAATAAATCTCAAAAACTAAATTTTTTACAAAAAATAGCAAAAACGAATTTTGTCGTGATTCGCTGTATAAATTGACGCCACAGGTTTCTTTCTTCCTTACTGCAACAATGCGTTTACCACAATACCGAAGAAATCCGAAGGTAGGGAGGAAATTTGCTCTACCTCCTTTAATTATTACAACCTACATTTCTACCTTGAAGCGATATAGCAATTATCTTTTTAATTGCGTCGTGGTTTACTTGTAATTAGTTCATCTACGCAGAAGCTTTCCTGTACAATATGTATCCACGGAAGAAGCCAAGAGGAAATCTGGAGGGAATTCTAAATGGTGGTTCAACTCTATAGAAGTGTTAAACTGATTAAAAATGAAAACATAAAAATGTCTAAAGTATGTCGTTTTAAATAAAGTAATTAGACAAAGCAATGTTTTAAACTTGGAAAAATAAAATTATGTTTTTGCATATATTGCCGTACCCGTCTCCTTTGAAGATAATAAAGGTTTGGAGGGGCTTTTTTTGCAATGCTTCAAACTGTTTCGATAGCGCAAATGAAATATTTTGTTCAGAGTAGATACTCAAAGTGAATAAATTATTTATTTTTTATAAAAAATCATTAACTAACTACATCCTCGATGTTCATTTATAGTTTGTTTACTGCTCACAGTAAGATAAAAAGGTGTATTGTAAACAGTTTCAGATAGTCCATAAACAAAAGTCGGGTTTGTTGTAGTCATTTTCACTGAACATAGCTTTTTTCGTAGATTATCTCTTCAAAAGACCAGACAATCGACTGTACCCTCAGATTGTTTAACGTGCAATCACTGATTGTAAATCGCCCGTCATTCAGAAGACAAAGTCAGTAAACAAGTCAGTAAACTTTACATTTAAATCGAATCTCTTATGTATGAATATATTTATTTTAAACATTTTTTACAAACAACATTTTCAAGTCCTCATTATTATTGTTTTATACTTTGCAAATATATTTTAAGATTCTGCATAACAGATTCAGGAAAGTAACCTAAGACAATTAAGGAAGGTTATAACTTGATTCTAACATCAAAGAAGTAAATAATATAAAATGTTCTAACGACTGCAGCGCGTAAGTTATTCGCTCTTCAATTATTTCCGGGTGGACAAAACATTAAAGAGGATTACGAGGCACTCCTGTAACAGAGTTTTACGCCAACTAAACTGATTCGTGGAAAGCGTCCTCTGCAGAAAAAT